>CAUYRT010002250.1:0-12130 GCA_963574885.1 Lepilemur ruficaudatus
TTGTATGAATTTACGTATTGACTTTGACCATTTTCAAAAATGGTAGACTTGATAATTTTCTGGCTGTTGATTAGTTACATCCTTTTTTTTTTTTTTTTTTAGAGTGTGTCTCGCTCTGTCAATTTGTTAGGCTAGAGTAAATTGGCATTATCACAGCTCCCTGCAACCTCAAACTCATGGGCTCAAGTGATCCTCCTGCCTTAGCCTCCTGAGTAGTTGAGACTACAGGCATGCGCCACCATGCCTGGCTAATTTTTTCTATATATTTTTAGTTGACCAGCTAATTTCCTTCTATTTTTGATAGAGACGGGGTCTCACTCTTGCTTAGGCTGGAGCAACTCCTGAGCTCAAACAATCCTCCCGCCTCGGCCTCCCAGAGTGCTAGGACTACATGCATGAGCCACACACTCGGCCCTATCACCTAGATTCTAAACAAACATTTTATTTGCTTTATCATGTCTCCAACCATCTATCTATTCATCACTCCATTTTATTTTTGGATGCATTTCAAAGTAAATTTCAGACATTAGTATACCTTTCCCCCTATATCAGCAAAGTTAGCATTAACTAAAGTTCAATTTTATATATGGTTGTTTCTTCCACCGCCAGCTTTATTGAGGTATGATTGACAAATAAAGATGTTATATATTTAAGGTGTACAACAAAATGTTTTGATATGTGCATACATTGTGAAATGATTACCACATCAAGCTAATTAACATATTCATCACCTCATATGGTTACCTTTTTATTTTTTGGTAAGAACACGTGAAATCTATTCTCTTAGAAAATTTCAGGTATACATTATTTTTCACTATAGTCACCGTGCTGTACATTGGGTGTGGTTGTTTCATAAAATTTACATAAAGTATGCAAATCTTAAATGTCCATTCAGTGAGTTTGGACAAATGCGTATGCCTGTGTAACCCAAACCCCTGTCCAGATATAGAACGTCAACATCACTCCCAGGAAGTTCCCTCATGTGCTTTTCTAGCTAATTTTCACCCCCACAGAGGCAAACACTGTTGTGATTTTTTTCATCATAGGTTCATTTTGCCTATTCTAGACCTTCATATAAATGGAATCACACTGTTTGTGCTCCTTTGCACCTAACTTCTTTTACACAGCGTAACATTTTTGAGAATTATCCATATTGTTGCTTGTATCAGTAGTTTATTTCTTTTTCAGGGCTGAATAGTATCCCATAGTTTCTTTGTTTATTTTCCTCTTCAAGGACTTCTGGGTTATTTCCAGTTTGGGGCTATTATAAATATAGCTGTAATGAACATTCTTATACAAGACTTTTTTGTAAACAAATGTTGTTTCTCTTGGGTAAACATCTAGGAATGAAACTGTTGGGTGGCAGGATAGGTGTACATTTAATTTCATAAGACATCGCCAGAACTTCTCTTACAGTGGTTATGCCATTTTCTATTCCCATCATCGATGTATGAGACTTCTGGTTGTTCCACATCCTTGCCAAATTTTGGTGGTGGTGGTGTTTAAATTTTAGCCATTCTGGTGGGTGTGTAATGGGTATCTCATTGTAGTTTTAATTTGAATTTCTCTGATGAGGTTTTTTTCAAGTGTTCACTGACCCTTTGTGTATATTCTTATGTGAAGTGTCTGCTCAAATCTTTTGCATATTAAATTGAGTTGTCACCTCTTTATTACTAAGTTGCAGGACTTCTTTATATGTCCTGAATACAAGCCCTTTGTTAAGTGTTTTGAGAATATTTTCACCTCATCTGGGGCTTGCCTATTCCTTTTCTTAATGGTATCTTTTGCTGAGAAGTTCTTAATTTAGATCAGTTCTAATTTATTAAAGCTTAAAAAAATATATAATTATTGCTTCCTGTTGTTTGTCTAAGAAACGTTTGTCTACTTCCAAGTCATGCAGGTATTCTCCACTGTTTTCTTCTAAAAGCCTTGTGGTTTTAGTATTTATATCTAGCATTTATATGATCTATCTCAAATTAATTTTTATGTATGGTGTGAGGTAAGGGTAGGGGTTTCTTTTTATCCATGGGGATATCTGGTTATTTCAGCACCATTTTTTAAAAAAGATACTTGCTTTCCTTATTGGATCATTATGGTGTCTGTTAAACTAAAAAAACTATATAAGAGTGGGTCTATTTCTGAGTCCCCTATCACGCTCCATTGATCTATATGTTGATCTTTAAATTCGTACCACATTCACTTGATTACAGTAGCCTTATAGCAAGTCTCAAAGTCAGGTAGCATGAATCCTCCAATTTTAGTCATCTTTTTCAATATTGGTTTGGATATCTAGATTCTTTATATTTTCATGTAAATTCTAAAATAAGCTTCTTATTTTTTATCAAAAAAGCATGCTGGGATTGTATTGAAAGCATAAATCAATGTGTGCATAATTGACATCGTAAAAATACTGAATCTTCCAATTTGTGAACATGGTGTATATCTCCATTTCATTAGGTCTTCTTTAATTTCTCTCAACAATGTTTTTTGGTTTTCAGTGTAGAAGTCCTGCACATCTTTTGTTAAATTTATTCCCAAGAATTTTGTTTTTTGATATTAATGTAAATGGAATTTTTAAAAATTTCATTTTCAACTTTTTGCCACTGTATGTCAAAAAATTCATTTTTATATATTAACATTGTACCCTAGTTAAATTCACTTATTAGTTCTAGTAGTTGCTTTGTAGATTCCTTAGGATTTGATTTGGTATGGAAAAAAATATCATCTGTGAACAGTGAGTTTTACTACCTCTTTTCTCATCTCTATGCCTTTTTTTTTTTTATTATTGCCTTATTGCAATGGCTAGGACTCCCAGTACAAAAACAGAGGTGTGAGAGTGGGCATCTTTGCTTTGTTTCCTATCTTACAGGGAAAGTATTCAATGTTCACTATTAATTGCATTAACTATAGGTTTTTTTTCATAGATGCCTTTTAGCAAATTGAGATACTACTTTTCATTTAGTTTGAATTTTTATTGTGAATGTGTGTTGACTTTTGTGAGATGTATTTGCTGCATCTATTGAAATAATCAAAAGGTTTTTTGTCCTTTATTCTTTAATATATTGAATTACATTGATTTTTGAATATTAAACTATTCTTACATTTTTGGGATCAACTCTACTTGGTCATGATGTATCATTCTTTTAATCTTCAGCTGGATTCAATGTTCAATGTCCATGAGGACTATTGGTCTGTGTCTGTTTTTTCTCTTTCCATTTATGTTTACTTCTTTGTGTTTTTTAAAAGATGGGGTGACGTCCTGTTACCCAGGCTGGAGTGCAATGGTGTCATCATAGCTCACTGTATCCCTGAACTCCTGGGCTCAGGTGATCCTCTTACTTCAGCCTCCCAAGTAGCTAGGACTACAGACACACACCACCATGCCCGGCTAATTTTTAAAATTTTTTGTAGAGACAGGGTTTTGCTATGTTGCCCAGACTGGTCTCAAACTCCTGGCCTCAAGTGATCCTCCTGCCTCAGCCTCCCAAAGTGCTGGAATTACAGGCGTGAGTCATTGTGCCTGGCCCCATTCTTTGTTTTCATTTATTTTGATAATGGCTTTATCAATAGAGGATCCCTCCTCTATTTTCTGAAGTTAATTGTAAGTTTGGTGTTATTTTTTTCCCTGAGGAACATTATGACCTAAAAGTTTGAACTAGCATTTCAGTGTAGACTGAATGGCACAATGAGGGCAATAATTGGCATAATTTGGTAACAGGACTTTTCACCCTTTATCCATTTGGGTTCGTGGATTTCCTCTTTCTTCCTTCTGGTAACTTACCCCATAACCACCTCAGGAAATACCCTTTTCGGCACCCTGGTTTAAGGAGCAGGGCCACAAATAGATCTTTTGGCTCTCCTTTTTGATATGCAGAGGTTCACAATGGGTGAGGGAAAAGTTGCACCTAAGAAAGTCTTATCCTTTTTATAAGTACCAGCTCAGACGCCTAAAGAAAACGTCCCAGGTGTCCCAGTGAGAATGAACATCTCCCTCACTGCATTTTTTTTCTCAGAGCAGCTCTCTCGTAGTCAATGACAGTTTGCTGGGAGGCTCCTGCTGATAACCCTTATCCAGGGTTCTAGTCCTGACTCCGCCATTCTCTGGACATGTGACCTTCGCAGGTCACGTTTTTTCCCTTGGCTTCAAAACCATCATGGGTGTATTGGGGCCCTGGAATAAGTCTAGGACTGCTCTGGCATTTCATGGTTCTCTCTTTTAAAAAACATATTGTTAACCGGGATTAGGTTTGACCAGAATATTTCTTCTCACTGATGAAAATGATAAGGAGATATTCTATAGGAGGGCTGGTGTGTAAATACCTGACTCTGAATAAATAAATGCCGGAACACGTGCTCATTGGCCAATGATTTATTGTCTTTTCTCTCCCTGTTCAACCCAGCATGATGGTTCCCGGCAATGCAGCAGGGGTGGCCAAGCAGTTCCTGCGCTGTATCTTCCATCAGCTGGCCCCCAACGGCATCTTCCCGCAGCTGTTCCAAAGCACCATCAAAGGTAATTCATCCGTTGAGGATCCAGACACCACTAATTTGGCTAGTCCCTGAAACCCACACACTACTAAATCCGACTGTTGACTTTCCAGATGGGACTTTTTTACGGACCTTAGCCACGTCTCTGATGGACTTCAATGAGCTGAGCTCCATCGCTGCCCTCAGTCAGCTCTTGGAGGTAGGTTTGCTGTAAGGATACCCCAAGCCCCAGCCGGAATGGCACGCCATGTTTCTTTAAGTCACTCCGTAGAGTGCTGCTGAGGAAGAACGTCAAGGTCATTTAATTCAAAAATTAAATCTAAAATTTTAAATTTAAAATGCTAAAATTTAAACAATTTAAAATTTAAAAAATTAATTTAAAAAATTATCAAGGCATAGGAAAGTGGCAGACATTGCTGTTTTGCGTGGATTTTCACTATTCACTTAAAGCTTCTAAACACTCCCAACTAAGTCACGGATGCCCGCGTCGTGCACTCACCTCCGCAGAACCACCTGGTTTTCCAAATGCAGAGCGGGTATCGCAGTGTGCATTATATCGCAAGACTTCGAGTCGCGTCCCAAAGCTACTGCTTATTCGCTATATCGTGAGACTTGGGTTCAAGGCTGCGCGCCATTCCTCTGCTGTATCGAGAGACTTGGATTCCAAGGTCAGCGCCGCTGCTCATTTGTAGTGGAGTGTTGTATCGCGAGACTTGGATTCAAATCTCAGGGTCTGGTCTTGTTACCTCTGTCAGGGAGCTTGGGTTTGAATGCGGATTGGTGGAAAGAGAGCGGCTGCTGCTGTAATTCTTACTCCCGGCCTTTGTCCTGGGGAATTCTTTGCAGCAGAGGTCATTCATTGTCTTCTTAGCACCTAACCACAGCAACTGTAGATCCTTAGGGGATGTTTCCTGTTTCTTGCTCACGTTTCACCTCCCACTGAGCGAAAGATCACCAATTTCCCCCTTCGTCCGTCCGAACCGGTGCATTTTTCTCTGTATGACTCCGGTCCGTTACGGTGACGGGTCTGCATAGTGGGCACTCAACACACGTTTACAGCGGGAATGTGTGATTTCTTAAACTGATCTTCACCAGACAGCTGTGTGAGTTCCCGCGCTGTTTCAGCATTTGATTGCCTATGCTTTTGTGTTTTTAGGGTCTAAATAACAAAAAGAATTTACCAGCAGGGGGTGCTATGATACGCTGTTTGGAAAACATTGCTACCTTCATGGAAGCTTTGCCCATGGATTCTCCCAGCAGCCTCTGGACCACCATCAGCAACCAGTTTCAGACATTTTTTGCCAAGCTGCCTTGTGTTTTACCTCTGAAGGTAAGCTGAGTTTAGGATCTCGTTTTAAATGACTTTCTCGCCGTTTTCAGACCATTGATATACAGAAAACAACGCACGCAGCAGAGTCTTGGGTGATTTAATGTGTTCCAAAGGACTATAAGGAATCTGCCAGCCATGGAATGAAGAGAATTATTTAGGTTGTTCTCTCCAATATTAGAATGATGGCAATACGGAGTGGGCATTTTGCTCACTGACTATGAGTATGATCAGTGATTGCATGTCTCCAGTGGATTTAAGAAAGATCAGGAAGACATTAGTAGCTTGTGTTTATCTGGAAATTTTTCTCAGGTGGATATTAAGTAAATAAGGAAATAAATAGTTTTTTCTAAAAGGAACCCAGACATAAAATGTAAAGTTTCAATTTTAGATAATTATAGAAAGAGAAATGCTTGCTTGCGTGTTTGTCAATAAAGTCCTTCCAAGACCAAGATGATGTTTCTGTTCTCCGCATACCATACCATCCCCCAAGAATCAACACACAATTACCTAGCTGGAAATCTGATGGCCCAAGGGTCATTACCAACATGAACCCAGTAAATGCAATTAAGAAGCCTATACTGATAAAGCTGGGAGAAATCTGCAAGAATCATACTTTCCAATGCACCCGTTTTCCAAATAGGGGACTGCAAATTCAGAGAGATGATGTGACTTGGCTGAAACAGCGTGGTGGTGGTAATGTGGAGATTAGAACTCAAGTCTCCTGACTCACGGTCCAGTGCTCTTTCCACTAACAGACTCCTAGTGCCCCTTTAAAGTGGGGTGAGTTGAAGGCATTCACGTCTTGAGCGGGGAGAGAGCAGATGGCTGGCGGTGGCACTGCTGGCTTTGAACCTCACCTTCTCCTTGAGGTTTTTTGTGTTTTCTCTTTGCAGATCACAGATAGAAATATTTAACTCACAATAAGATGAGTCACTTGTTGATCTGACAAGTGATGTTACATGTTGGTAGCTCCACTTCTGAAATAAGTATCGTATGTATATAAAAATCCTTGATAAAGATAAGCCACCTGTGATAATACCTTTTTCCAAATAAGCAGATACTACTCATAGGATCTGTAAGGGGGATAACTCAGGGACCCTTAGCTTGGAGTGTGCTGCTTTGAGTTTGACTTTCGTTACTGAGAGCAGCAGGGGTTCACAGGAGGGATCTTACCACCTCTCACATTCTGAGATCCTTGTCTGCCCACAAATCTGGAGTGGCTGAATAAATCCAAGCAAGGAAGATTAGCTCTTTGAAACCGTTTATGTAGAAAGCTACTGTACATGTACACACATAGGAAATCAAGTCCACATTTAACGTGGACACACACAGAGCCTCTCTCAGACCAGAGAGCCAATCAGGGCCAGAGTCACACACTCTAGAGAAGGGGTGGGGCAGGTATGGCAAATTCCAATGCCTATATGCAGATGTGATAATCAAAATATTTAGCTAGAACACTGAGAGTGGGAAGTGTTGCCAGCTGTAAACAACTGGCTTACCTAATTTGTGACAATCAACTCTGCCCATAGGGACCCTGCTTGCAAGGTTAATGAGTGAAGTGGAGTGAGATAAGGTAATAAGAATTGAGACCCTTGAGAATTGGACACACCAGTCCTTCTACCGGCGTCAGCTGCTACTCTTTTCCTGCCGCTTGTTGTCATGAGGGAACGCAGGCCTCATGTTGTCTATCTCCCTATTTTTTCCAAGATGACATTTCCTGATTTTTAAATCACTGTGGGGGCCTGATGAGCAGCCAGTTTTCAGCCTCTGGTTTAAAGTAATGTAAATGTCACATCTACTCCGATGGGTATTGAGCAGATTAAATAGACCAGTGGTTCCCTTAAAACGTACTTTGAAATACTCTAAGGATTTGTGTAAGAATTTGCCCTGCTAGGGCAGATCTGGGCACTGCCTCTGATCATCTTCTGCTTTTGAGTTTGATCTCTGGGAAAAATAATAAGCCATTGAGAAATCTTCTGTAGTTTGTTCTGATCCATTTAGAGAAGCAGATCTCTAACTTCAGTATGCAGCATGTCCCTGAAGGACTTGCTAAAAGACAGATTACTGGGCCAGATTAGAGAGTTTCTGTTTCAGCAGGGCTAGGGCCTGAGGATTTGCATTCTAGCATTTCCTGATTTTTAAATCACTCTTTTTTAAAGTAATGTAAATGTCACATCTACTCTGATGGGTATTGGGCGGAACCAGGTAATAGAGACACCGCTGGCCCAGGGATTCCACTTGGAAAACCACTGGCTTAATTTTGAAGAGGCTAATACGCACAGCTGCAGAAATTTAACTATAGCCTGCTATTGTGATATATTTACACTGTTAAAGAACATCATTGTGTATTCATGCTGTAACATTTCCCCCCCCAATCCCAGCAAACTCAATTTAAAAAATACATTTTGGTGTGGAATCTTGCCAAAGTAAAACTCTAATAAATATGTAAGGCATGACTTTCTCTTGTAGAAATTTTACTGCTTTTTCTCAGTTTTTTTGTCATGTCTTTTCATAGCAGAGAAAGGGCAGGTAAAACTGGTTCTTATTTGGACTAATGGTTTTTAAATAGAGCTAAATATTAATACTCATAAATACTCATATTTTCCTAATATGGCCTTTCACAAATTTGTGTACTTCTTTAGAGTTGAATACATGTAATATCTACCTATCACCTATGTGTCTGTCCATCGTTTATCCATCGATCCATCCATCCATCTATCCATCCATCCATCCATCCATCTCTTTATTCAACTTCCTTTCTGATATAATTTTAGTGCTGTACCTTTGAAGAATAGTTTAGGAACTATGTTTATCTAATTGTTTAGCATTGTTTAATTGTTTAATTAAAATTGTTTTTACCTCAGAATGATTTTTTTCAACATTTATATATGGTATAGGAAACTGTAAAGAGGTCGTCATATTTCAGATTTTTTCTTTTTGCTAAAATAAATGCTTTCAGGCAATATTTGAAGCAAAAATATTTGTATTAAGAAAGGAACTGACGTTAACTTTTTTCATGTTTATTCACAGTGTTCTTTAGATTCCAGTTTGAGAATTATGATTTGCCTCTTGAAGATCCCCTCTACCAATGCCACAAGGGTATGTACGTTTCAGAGAAACATAACCACTTGGTCAATTAGTTTTTCACCTAAAAAGACAGTCATGTAGGAATACTAAAGAAATAGTTATGCTCCTAACCACTCCTCGTGCTACGTCAGTTGTCAAGTGTGAAGAGCTCTATCTAATATGTGGCAATGTCATTGTTTATAATTGGTCCTCCTGGTCCTGAGCGATGCCCACCAATCCATCCCTCATACTACTAACCCGGTGATCTTTCTAAACACAGATCTCATTGTGTTGGTTCCTTGCTTAAAAATCTTTGATAATGTTTCATTTCTTTCGGGATAATATTCAAATTCCTTAATGTGACATACAAGAAGCTACTTTACAACTTGCCAGCCTACCTTTCCAGTTTAATCTTCGGCTACTTGTCCCATTCCTCGTGCCCCCTCTCCTAGAATCAGCATTATTATCTTCATCAAAACAACCACCACCATTTGTTGAGCACAGCATATGGCAGACATTGTGCTTAGTGCTTTATATACGTAAACTTACTCAATTCATAGCTCCTTGCCTCTGCCAAGGCCATTTCCTTTGTCTGAAATGCTTTATATCCTTGTGCCTGTGGTGAATGCCTCCTTATTCTTCAAGATCCCATTTAAAGAAAAATGCTTGTATTATCTATAGCAACTTCCTTCTATAACAGCGCCCACAATACTTGATAGAGCTCTCTATATGAGCACTTACGTTGTCCTGAAGTCTCCCCGATGAGACTGTGAGCTGCATGAAGGTCACTACTGTTTCTCATTCATTTTTGTATTCCTACCTTCATTTCTGGGCTGCATTATATATATGTAGTGGTGCAACAGTTTGTATCGCAACTGCAATACCAGCAGTGCCCGTCTTGGGTAGTTATTTAACTTGACTGTGTTTTCATAGACTCATAGTTTATGCTAGAAAGTTATAAAGAGATTATTTGGTTCAATCTGCTCATTTGCAGACAAGGAAGCAGGCTCAGAAAGATGAAATGCCTTGGCCAAGGTCATATAGCTCATTAGTAGAAGATTTGAGACTTGAACATAGGTCCTTTGGGTCCAAGTTCCTTGGTTTTTCTTTTGTACCACAGTGCTCCATCACCGTGCTGCTGGCGGTAGTCAACAGTACATAGAAAGCACATGGAACCAAAATTGACCCTAATGGGTGGGATTCAGATGGAGAAACCAAAATCGGCAATGACTTCCTGATAAACATCAGTAGGAGGTTATGTTGCGATGAATTTTATCTAAGCTGTAGTCCTTTGGTACTTACACACACAGGGCTTGTTTGCATTACTTATAGATATAAGAGTAAGACTCTCTATAGGCTTGAATCCAGGTTTCTCTTTTTGACGAATAAGGATGCATTATATATCGTCTTGAGACATTCCTATCTCCACTCATCCACTGTCAGTGTTTCAACGCAACAACAGCTACACAGAGCAAAGAATACTGGATCAACCGTGCTGTTTCAAAGAGTTTCTTTAAGATGTTTCCATGTGGAAAGATGTTTTTCTGTGGGGAATACAAACAAGTGAAAGACATAACTCCTGTCCTCAGGGGCCAAAGATATGAGTTCATTTTTGTATCAATAAGGAAAAAGAACCTAAAAAATGATTATATCGTTTCATTTAGTCATTCCTTTTCTGGGAATCTAGTCTAAGGAAGAAAATGAAAATGCAATTTCATGCAAAAATGAGTTTATTGGGGTGTTATTTGTAGTAAATTTGACTTTTGTGGCCTTTAAAATGGATGTAATGAAGAATTAAATAGCAATAGAAATTTGTTATATTAAGGTAATAAAGACCAAAATATAGGACTATATATGTGTAAGATTTCAACTAAGTAAACTTGTATACAGTGAAGAAGGGAAATGTAGCAAAATGTTATCACGATACAAAATGTGATCTGTGCTTTCCTACATATCCTGCATTTGCAGGTTGAGCTTGTGTTACTTTTATAATCCAGACAGTAAGCACTATAGGGGTTGAGAAGTGCTGGGAATCAGGGTGTGGAAGTCTTTTGGAATCCAATTAAAATCCTATCTCCTCTACAGAGCAATTCTACCTCTGGAAAATTGCCCCAGAACTTGGGTTTGAATTGTACTCGATAGCTCTGCAGCCTTAGGCAAGTTACTGGTCTACTTAACTGCCTCAGCTGCAGAGTAGGGAGGGACACTAAAGCTTCAGAAGGTTGATAATGAAGATCATAGCTGACATTGATGGAGAGCTTACTGCTGCCAAGTGCTTTACTACATTTTCTACTTTAATTCCTACAACAACCCTAATGACGTGGAAACCATTATTATCCCTCTTTTACGGAGGAGAAAACTAAGTCCCAACGAGGTTAAATCTGTTAGTCAAGATCATAAAGAGCTAGAATTTGAAAACACTTGTGTCATGACCTATATTATAACATGCTGTCTCCCAGGATAATTATAAGAAATTTCATTGAGATAAACTATATGAAAGCATCTAACTCTGCCTGTCACTAATTAGGTGCTCAATAAATATTTCTAAATAAGAAAGCATGTGGAACTAAAACTAACCCTTTATGGGTGGGATTCACATGGAGAGACCAAAGCAGGACGATGCCTTCCTGATGAACATTGGCAGGAGGCTGTGTCATGATAAGTTTTGTTTAAGCTATAGTCCTTTGGCCCTTACACACAAGGGTGGTTTGTGTTACTTAACTGAGAAGACAGGTTTCAAGGAGATCTGAATCTGATGAACCCATCCATAGACACCTAAAGGTGCTGAGAAAAAGAATGGAAGATCCTAATGCAAACTTCACAGAGTCCTAATTGCTCGGGGTGGACATGAAGATAGCATCGTAGTTAGATAGGTTTGTAAATGTATGCCTCATGGAAAAATGAACTTTCTCTGAGCAATGAAATGATTTAATCATGTTCTTGAGCCATTGATTGAAGGCGCAGTTCTGTTTTTATTAGACCAATAGGGTTGCTGTAGTAGCCACCTGGCAACAGATTTTAAATAAAAAAAGAATGACTCCATTAGTTAAAGTATCATAAGATTTTAATGCTTTTTTTTTTTAAAGAAAGAATCAGCAATTGACTTTATTTGGTGCCAATCTCATTACAGAGTTTGTTGGAACCATTTTCAAAACTGCTCAGCTTTGTAATTCAGAATGCTGTCTTCACCCTGGCCTACCTGGTAGAGCTGTGTGGCTTGTGTTACCGAGCTTTCACTAAGGTAAG
>CAUYRT010002251.1:0-31223 GCA_963574885.1 Lepilemur ruficaudatus
CTTCAGGCATGTGCCACCATGCCCGACTAATTTTTTATATATATTTTTAGTTGGCCAATTAATTTCTTTCTGTTTTTAGTAGAGACGGGGTCTCGCTCTTGCTCAGGCTGGTTTCAAACTCCTGACCTTGAGCGATCCTCCCGCCTCGGCCTCCCAGAGTGCTAGGATTACAGGCATGAGCCACCGCGCCCGGCCAAAACTGACATTTTTTTCATATAATTTCCCTAGTTAGAAATGACTCATGGCTTCCCAGTGTTTACATGATGTAGCATAAACTTCTTGGTCTGGCATTTGAGACTCATTTTTCCCACCTTGTCTCTAGGACTTAACACAAGAGTATATTGCTTTCTGGAGACAGGAGCCGACTTACTGACTCCTTTCATTTTCCTGATGTTCCTGTGCTTTTTTCCCTACCTTTTTTCTCCTGCGGGATCCTGTTGCCCCCCCTGGGCTGGAAATGAGGCAGGTGGAAGTGCTGCTTGGGTGGGCAGTGTCTCTTTGAGTCAGGTTGCACTTGGAGGGACATTATCCAGGTTTGCGGAGGGGCCGCCTGTTAGTGAAAATGTGCTGTGTCCCTTTAGTCTGTGGCTATAGGGAATCCAAGCTGCCCCCGGGAAAGAGCTTTCCTGAATTTGAGGAATGAGGAAATGCACAATGTAGCAATGAGCAGCTGTTTAGTATGTGATTTGCAGGTGGTAGGTGTTCAGTGAAAATGTATTTTTTGTTTGGCTTTCAAAGGTTGGAATAAGATACAAGCCAGATATTTTCTGTAGCAGGGTTCCCCAGCCTCAGCACCGTGGAAATGATGGGCTGGACGATTGTGGCAGGGGGTGTCCTGTGCACGGTGCAACACTGTGCAGCACCCCTGGCTCCCCCTCACTAGATGCCAGCATTGACACTCCTTCCCTCCAGGTGCAACAACCCAAACATTCCTGAATGTTCCCGGAGGGGGGGCGCAAAGTCACCCCTGGTTGAAAACCACTCCTGGAAACTGGTTTTCTTCAAACTACATGGGCATAGGCAACCCTGGAATTCTGTTTCCTTTCTTCAAACCTTTTCTAAAAAACAATGGCATCTTGTTCTGCAACACACTGTGACTGGACCTTGATTTGTGCCTACCTGCTCCTTGGAACTTACAGCCTCATGGAGCTGTCACTGGACTTCAAGGCCCAAGGCAGTTGGCCTGTTGACCAGTGGCTAACTCTTCCCCTTCCTCCTTGCAGGAAAGGGGAGGAGATGAACACATTGGATAGAAAAGCCAGCTGATTTATGCTTTTTCTTGGAGAGGGGCTCTGTATTAATCACTGGAAAAATGAATTAGTGCCTTTGTGCACGAATGATGGCAAGGACTGTGCTTAGAATATATCACATCCTTACTGTGACATGGTGGGTAAGACGTGATATATTTTGCCTCAATATCAATGCCTTTGCCATCCTTATGAAATATACCTGTCAATGGCACTTAACTGGATGACCATGAGATATTGTCCCCAAGATCTCTGCAGAAGGCACTGGCCTACGTGGACATTAAATTGCTCTGTCAGACTTGCCCTCAGGTCTCCCTCTGACTACATGACATGCTTCTATTGAGTTTGTCACCAAAACAGTGGGCTGTTCCGTTGTTATTCATCCAACTTCGGTTTCCTTCTCATTATCCTTTCATGAGACTTCACAACTGATTGATGGCCGTCTGAATACATTCTGGCTGAATTTCTCTTCCCTATGTTTCACTTGCTCATTGAGGAGAAACACACCATATATTGCTCTTATATTCTATCATGGGCTGTTTGTGTTTAATAGTTTTGTAACTAAAATATTCATTAAAACATTTAAAATTCTGATTTAGTCATCATGTTTTTAAGGAGTGCGAACACAGAGAGAGCTCTGGCTGAGTATGGGCACCCTATCTTTCTCCTTGGTCTGTCAGATCCATGATGATTTTTCAAGAGGAGGGTTTCTTTTTGTTTTCAAGCAAAATTTGGTTTGGGGCTAAATTGTTGTAAATGTCTTTCGTTTGTAGAGCTCAAATCTGCCTTCTGGAATTACTTTCTGGTGCGTTCTATCGTCCTCTAATGCAGTGACACACAGATGTGTCCTTCCTCCATTTGAGCAGCCTGTGAATATCCAAAGCCAGCTCTTAGATCTTTGCTCAGTTTCAGGTCTTCATTCTTATCTGATAGCCCTAGTTTCTTCTACTATTCCTTATGTTAAATGACCTTCAGTTGCCCAACTCTACCTGCTGAAATCCTAGCAATTTTTCCAGCTGCAGTGGGAGTGTGGTCACCTCCTCCCTGAGCTGCTCCCTGGCCCCACGGCAGGCTTCTTCTCTTTCTCTGGGTGTCCCCACAGGAACATGCAGGTGGTTGTAACCGTGGCCACAGTCATCCCATGTGCTCTGTGCACCTGGGATGCACCCTGGGTGCAACTTCCCCTCCCCGTCATGTTTTGTGCTTCCATCTTGAGTGGGTGCCTTTGTTTCCAGAGTGACACGGGTACAGTTGACTTACTCTGGAGACACCTTTGAGTTCATGAGTCAATGGGAGGAGAGAAGTGGAACAAGATGAGCACATGCCATATGCGGAATAGATTTTTAAAGATAAACTTAATTTTTGGAATAATTTTAGATTTACAGAAAAGTTGTATAGATGGTACAGAGTTCCCACCTGCCCTATACCAATTTCCTCCTCTTATTAGCACCTTACTTCAGGACAGTACATTTGCCACCGTTAATGAACCACCGTTGGTACATTGTTACTACTGAAGCCCACACTTTATTCTGATGTCCTTAGTTTTTACCTAATGTCCTTGTCCTGTTCCAGGACCTACACCAGGGTATCACCTCACATTTCAGACTCCTTTTGGCTGTGACAGTTCTTAGACACTCTTTGTTTCTGAAGACTGTCCCAGTTTTGAGGAGTACTAGTTAGGTGTAGGAGTACTAGTACTAGTTAGGATGCCCCTCTATTGGAATTTGTCTGATGTTTTTTCCATTATTAGTTATTATTGTTAGTTACTGGGTTTGGAAAGGAAGACCACAGAGGGAAGGGCCACTCTCATCATGTCATTTAAGGGCAACTACTGTCAACATGACCTGTCACTACTGATGAAACCATGATCACCTGCTGAGCTAGTATTGTTAGTTTCTTTGCAGTAAAGTTAGTATCTTTTTTTTTCCTTTCCATACTGTACTCTTTGGAAGGAAGCTGCTATGCACATCCCACACTTAAGAAGTGGAGCGTTTCCCTTGCTTTTCTTGAGGGTAGAATAGCTACATAAATCATTTGGAATTCTTCTGCTTGGGAGATCTGCCTGTTCTCCCCGATTTGTTTATTTATATCAGTTCGGACTCACGGATATATTTATCTTCTACTTCGTGTTACTGAATAGATTTTTGGTTACATTGAATTGTTGACTTTGTCTTCCTATTTTTCATCCTCCCTAGACTTGTCCCAAATCCCCACAACTGCCCTAAACTCACAGAAAAAAAATGCTGATGCTTTATCAGTTTAAAAAGACTTTATATATATATTTAAATATGTTCATACTGTTTGTAAGACATACCAGGCATTAGGGAATTGTTGCCAGTCCCTGACACCCCATCTGCTCTCACCTGCTCCTCCCCTGCTCGGAGAGTCAGAACCCCCCAAATCAGCTCCCCTGGGCAAAGATTCTGTATTTCTTATTCCTGAATATTGACAACATTGACATTAAATTGTGTCCTAGACATGCTGTTATCAGCAGTCCCCAACCTTTTTGGCACCAGGGGACCAGCTTCATGGAAGACAATTTTTCCATGGACGGAGGTGGGAGGGTGGTGCGGGGACCGAGCTCAGGTGGCCATGTGAGCGATGGGGAAGGGAGTGGCTGTAAATACAGACGAAGCTTCACCTGCTTACCTGCTGCTCACCTCCCGTTGTGCGGCCTGGTTCCTAACAGACTGGTATGGGTCTGTGGCCTGGGGGTTGGGGACCACAGTTATAAATCAACAAATTTTTGATTCAGTAAAAGATTTAGACTATGAATCATTTTACTTGGATTTAAAAAATGTGCAGTATAGCTTTAAATCCTTAGATATCTTCAGTTACTGGGGCTTCCTGCACTGTCCTTCCCCTGCCCACATTCTCAGAGGTTGTCCATGCCCAGTCACCATGACCAACTCCCTTCACAGCACTCCAGACCCCATAAAGTCCCCCAGCATTGCTGTGTAGTATTTTGAGTGTCATTCCGGTATCCTCTTTCCTCAGGTACCTACTCAGGTTGCCTCAGTTAATGGCTGGAACTTCCAGGCTCAGACTGACCCTACCGCTGGTGCCTTCTGCATTTTGTGCCATCCTGGTTGCTGCACAGGTACAGGAACCCTGTTGGCATATGTACAGGTTGGTTCTGACTTGTCTCCAGGTTTGCTGCAGGCACACAGTTCCGGAGTTGGGATTACCTGGGTCTGGGAGGCGTGTGTAAGCCTGGCCTGCACCGGGGCTCTATGCCATGGAGGACCATGACTTAGGTCCCAACATGCAGGGCATGTGCCTAGGAGCCTTGGAAGCCTAGAAGGGGAGCTGCCTGGAATTCTGTTTTTTGTATCATGTTTTAACATGGACTAGTTAAAGGGTTAAAATAAGAAATTAATCTGTAAGTGGAGAGACAGTTCACTAGGGGCCAGGCACTGTCCTGCCAGCTGTGGGGACGTTGGAGGAGGTTGTGGTCCAGTGCCTTCATGTGCTCATGATCTAGATGAGCAGATGAGCCCTAAATGGGAAAAGCTAAATAACAACACGTCAGACAAACAGTGGTAAGATTTTAAACAGTGACGACGTACTGAGGAGTAACGAGCTCTCTACCAGCTGGTTGTAACTTCAGATTTATGAATAACTGGCTTATTTGTAGGAATAAACTTTCACAATGTGTGGCTGACAAATGACTGCGTTTGTGGATGTTTTTATAGTGCCAGTTTTCTCAGTGCAGAAGCCCCTGATTTATTAGCATTTTGTATAAAATCTGGAACACATTTCCCCAGTGAAATGATATAATAAATAGTTGTTAAGAATCAGAATCCTGCTTAATCCAAAATATGTCTGAACGATACTAAATTCTCTACTTTATTGCCAGGAACTGAGGATGGCGGGTCACAAATCACTTAGGTGCAATCTTAGTTTCTGGAACAGAATCCTTCCTCCATTGCATTCCCGTCTTGGAATCACTTTCTCCTTTTCCCACTGCAAGAAAGAGGGGCGTCCTTTCCTCTTTGCTCTCACATGCGGGGAGTGACAAGGTATCTTTCTTCTCGACCATTCCCCGCTAGCTGAAGGTTAAGAAGGAGTTTTTGGTCTTCTCCCCTGCCTGACATGCAAACAGGCCCATTGGATGGGTGGGGAAAGCGCAGGGTTTAGAGGGTCACTACAGAGGTTGGGAGTGCACCACTCCACGGGGGGGAGCTCTGGCTGCTCCAGGTCACTGTCATTTGCATCAAAAATGGCATCATGGGACAGTAAAATCCAGGCTTGTTTTCTTTCTGTTTCCATGGAGTCCGTGGGCTTGATTTTCCCTGGCGTCAAATATGCTTCTCAGTGCCTCTCTGGAATCTAACCGGCCAGGAGCTCCCGTCTGCGTGGCGCTCTGAGCTCCCAGCGCGCACAAGCCCAACGCGGCCCATGGAACTTCCTGCCTCCCACCCCATATGTCTTAGCTTTTGGTCTTGTTGTTTAAAAGTTAGCTATTTGTTCTGACTTGGTATAGACAGTATTTCATATCAAACTGGACAAACATAAATTACCAGTGGATATATCACCCTCCCCAACCTGCCCACAATTTTCAGCCAGGTTGCTCTATTTTTAACTGCTTTTCTACATGTTAACTTTTCATTTCACAGCCCAGCTTCTTTCCTAACATTTACTAACCTCTTAAATTTATTTTTTCAGGTATAGAGTGGTAGTCTGGTAGGATCTAGGGATCCCTTGATCTCTCCTGATCTCCACGGAAATGTGAGCAGAGAGATGTCGCCCTTGAGGGAGGGGAGAGCTTGGCTCAAGCCAGTGCTGTGCCTGTGGAGAAAGGTGACACTGTCCTCAAGGAGTAGGGACTGAGGGGGTGTGAGGCAGAGGCCAAGACAGACAATGGTGCTCCTGCACCAGGTGACCTTCCACAGCCTAAAAGCTATGTGTTTCCAGAACATCAAGCAAATCTATATTTGGCCATTTCCCCGCCACCTCCATTCAAACAAACATATTAAATAACTATAGCAAAAGATAATTTTATTTTATTATACAGCATTTCTTTTTCTTGGAAATAAGATACTGATTTTTCCCTTGGAGTGCCAGGCAATCAAGGACTGTCTATAGATTAAGCATTAATGTAGCCAGTTCCCGAGAAAGAAAAAACATGGGCATATGTTGAAAATATTTGTCGGAGAGTAGTTTATCAATTTCCTATTCACCTAAGCAGGATGGCTGAAGATTACAGAAAAGTAGGACGATGGAAGTAGCAGTGATACAGGGCAGAAATCCCCGCTGGTAAACCACAAGCAAACAAGGATCCACGAATGACTTTAGGTTCCTGGGGCAGAGGCTGGGACATTCCATCTTGGCAAAATCTCCATCGTACCCCGGTATTTCCAATAACAGAAGATAAAATGAAGTCTTTCAAAGACGCATTGGCACTTCCACATGGCTGGCATGATTGAACCGGGGAATCCATAGGTCACCTACGTGTTGACCACTTAGATTCCATTTTTATGGGAACTCAGCTAAGTAACTGCCTGTGTTCCCAGCCCTCATCGATCTCTGTGGTTCAAAGAGCAGAGCTGAACTTAAATGGAAGATTCTTTAGAAAAAAATAGGTAGTAAAACTCCACCTGACAGCCCATCAATAAATCTTCCTTTAGACTGAACTAATAGCCAGCTGAATTGAACTTTTTCAAAATCTCACATTTGAAGAATAAGATCGTGGCTTTTCTATTTGATGACCATAGTAAAGCTAAGAGAAATGAGAAGTGAATGAATAAAAGAAGGAAAAAGAAGCAAGTTAAAGACTGAACAGGGAAGATTTTTCCCCCAATTACTTTGTATAGGGAACTGTGAGGCACATATAAAAATCCACAGGAAGTTGGAAAGATTTTTCATTACCAGCCTTGAGGCAATTCACATGCTTTTTGCAAAGCTGTTATAAACTGACAAATACACAAGATGGATGACATTGTAACACACACCTAGTGTGAAAATGGAGTTCAGAACGAGATGATCCATATCAAAAGGGAAAAAAGTTAGTTACAAAAAGGCTGAACATCTGCAAGACTTTTGAACAGCACCAGCTCTGATAAATCAAGCCCTGACTTTTACATTAATTTTCCTGAGGATGATGGGATCTTTTCTCCATTACCTATCTGTCACGATCCTATCATTCATGTCAGAGCCACTGAGCGATATTTAAGGTGAGCAGCACAGAGTTCATTGCTTCACTGACAACAATTTAAATGAATCCTCTTTAAAGGTAACACAAGGTAAATTATATTACATTACTTCTTCTTTCATTTAACTTGAGATAATAGCCAAGAGGCGGAAACAAACTAAATGCCCATTGACTGATGAATGGACAAAGGAAATGTGTTATATACATACATTGCATGTAATGAATCCAACTCATTAATTTATATTTCCTTAGAATTCAAAATACTGTCCAGGAAAGTGTAATTGCTTCTGACTAGTTTGTTCATGTCAGCATCCAAATTATTTTAAGACAGCATGTATCCGAACACCTCTCTGCACCTTTTCTGTTCAGCATGCAGGGCTGGAGTAAGCTTTGGGCCTGTCCTTGTGAATGTTCTTCTTCAATCTTCCTCCGCCCCTGAATTCCTGCTTGTGGATCCAGTGGGTGTGCTGAGGGCCTGGCAGGCAGAGTGCCTGTGGTGACCTGGCAGGGGCGCTAGAGAGCAGTGAGCTGCAGAGGGCGTCAGAGCCAGCTCTGCTCCGCGCTGGATGAGGGGCTTTGGCGGTCGTTTCACTTATCTAAGCTCTAGGTCTTTCGTGTTTAACACGGCAACAATGAAGCTGACTCTGCATGACAGTTGTAAGGGATAAATTACTTACTAGGGTCTCACCAAATCACAGCCGCAGTAAGGATGGTTTAGTCATTAATGTGGGTAAAAGAGTCAAGTGTGCTCAAGTCCGTCATTTCACCTGATCTTAGCTCCCAAGAGAACTGGGTCAAATCTGGGACGATGTCTCTCTGCAGGAGGAGAGGGCTAGCAGAAGTTTCGCCAGAGGAGGATCTTAAATTTCAGACCTCGCTTCAGCCAGTAAGTTGTGAAATCATTAAGTCAAGTATTTACCTTTCTTAGGTCTCAGTTTCTGCCTATTTGAAATGGTGCTGATAACGGCTGCTTTATCTATCTGATAACACTGTTGTGGGGGAACAATTAGTAGAGGTATTTTAATAAGTTAAAATTCTTACTGTGCATACAGTTTTATTAATACCAGTGCTTATAAGTCATAGCACAGATGCTTAGTATTAGGAAATGGGTTTCTCTGTCCACCCCTCCCCTCATGCTCCATGCAGTTGGAATCGACTCTTCTCTCTCTGCTCCTGTCATACCTGCAGCCGTTTTCACTCCCCATGTCTGGTCTTGTGTTTGCATCACTCAAGTATATGTCTGTCTCCATGCCCAGCAGACCCTGTGGGGTCAGGGAACATAGCTTCCTAAATATTATTCCGTAATATTCCATTATGTTATTCCTAAATATTATTCCTTCAATGCTCAGGACAATAACCCATTCACAGTGAGTCTCTACATACACGTTTCTTTATTTTTGTGTGGAGATGGATTTCTCTAGCCAGCCAGAGTGATCTTTCTAATGGTGAGTAACCACCTCTGAACAGCCCATACGGATCCCTGGATGTTAAGAATGGAATCACAGGGATTCCATTCCACAGAGATAGAGGAGACCTTCAATGTCTCCGCATTTCTCACCACCGTTTTGTAAGTGAGGAGCAAAGACCCAGTGGGAAGAAACCGAGTCTCTCAGAGTCACACGAATGGAAAGGGACAGAGTAGGATTTGGATTCGGGTTAGCTCACTGTCTTTCCAGTGTTCTTTTCTTACCAAGGCTCACAAAAATGCTTAGAATTTTGCATAAAAATGTTAGATATTAATCAAGTCTTTCTAAAAGTGAGAGAAAAATGTAAAAACTGTGGCAAAAGTTCTCTCTACTGAGGGAAGAACTATAACTTTCGGAAGTATTTCACTGACATATGGAAGGACTGTTGTGCCGTTTGCTCAGCTGTCTAAATGGATTCAAGTTTAACGGTATCAGGAATCTATGGCCGTTTTCAAAAACTGAGTAATCTTCATTTCGAAGTTCGCCAACTGAGGCTTCGCATTGTTTTTGGTGTTCTTGTTTTTCTCTCCAGCTGTCTTTAGTTTTTCCTGAGAATAGTGCTTTGCAGCTTTTTCAGCTGATATTCGCTACTGTTATAATGAAGCCTTGTTGCTGGGGGGGTGAGTCGCGGGAAAGGGAAAGTGTCATAAGGTCTGATGACCAAATCTTAGTTTTCAGTGGGCCTGTGGCGGGGCTGTGGCCTTCAAGTGTTTCCTAGCTCTGGGCATTGGAGCTATGAGCAAGCTGGAGGGGCCGGCTTTGGGAAAAGGCCTTTCCTCCTAGCTGAGATAAGGCTCTGGTGATATCTTTTCTTGCTGGAGATGAGGCCTTTGTTATAGAAAATGCTCTGGGTATATTTATTTATTTTTATTTATTCAGGATTTTATGGGGGTACAGACATGTTGGTTACATGTGATGTGTTTGCCTGGCCCATGCCAGGGCTACCGGCGTGCCCTTCCCCATACAGCGCGCTCCGCTTCCGTTAGTTGTGGGTTTACGCCCCCTAACCCTCGCCCCCCTGGGTATATTTCAGAACTATTGCTTTTCTCCTCCCACTGCAGAGGCAGGATGTGATTTTTCTTTGCTTTTCACTGTGAAAACCTGGTGGGTTCCTGGAGGTGAAACCCACAAGCGTGTGAGGTCCCCTCCATGCTACAGCCCTCAGGATTTTCTTCCTCTCTCTCTAGGCTATGATAAGCCAATAGCAGTGTGTCGAAATTACCATTTTAGTGTTCCTACCAGTTTACCACTCCTTGGGAGCTGAAAACCTGGTGGAATTTCTTGGCACCTTTCTGGGGTGGGGTTCGGTGATGCTGTTTCTCCAGATTCTGGGGTTATGGTTTGTCTTGTGACCTCAGTTCTCCGATGGGTCTAAGAAAAGTGATTGATTTCCAGTTCGTTCAGCTTTTTTCTTATTGTAAGGACAGGACTGAAAACTTCCAAGCTCCACGTGTTGCAACTGAAACCGAAGTCTCACTTTAAAAAAAAAAAAAATGGCTGTTTTGCTGGCAATTAATTGTAATGCCTTTGAAAAAAATATGCTATTTTATTTAGCCATGGACCCACTGCCACTAAAAACCAACATATTAGATAAAAAATCAGTTCTGATGGATATAATTTAATCCTATTTTAGGAAATCCCAGATTTTCTAAAGACAGACCCATCTGAGAGATTCAATTCAATTTGCTCATATATTAGGCTGTTTTAGGCTATGAGAATTCTGAAGCTGCCAAAACACCCATTTCTCATCTCCCCACTGGAATTTCTCGGCACCTGTCCGTGGTAAGCCACGCGGTGGCGTGCTGTTGGGCAAACTGCACCGACACCTCCTTCAGTGCTGCCCCTGGGACGCCGGGCTCTTGCCAAACTAGGTAGAAACTAGCCCTTGCTCCTCCTAGGAGCTAATGTTAACTGTTTGTAGTATAGAAAGTTGTTCTTAGAAATTTTTGTTGTTTTTGTTTTTATTTTTAAAAATACTGTTCCTGTATATTAAGCCCTTGTCGAGCTCATTTTTGCCAATTGTCATTTTAACATATGAAATTTGAAGACTTTCCCTCATTTTATGATTTATGTTGTTCATTAACTCCTTTTAACAAAAGAATACAAAGTTATTCTTCATGTTGGCCTATCCAGATGTAGTATAAGAAAAGAAGTAAGTTTTATAGCCCCATCTCACAATTTGTGGGTCGAAGGCCCAGAGGATCATTTGTTTACATATTTATCTGTGGCTGCCTTTGCCACACAGTGACAGAGTTGAGTAATTGCATAGAGACTGGACAGTCTGCAGAGCCTAAAATATTTCTTATTTCCCCCAGGAGAAGGGCAGGAATGAACGCAACCGCTGAGGGCCGATGAGATGAATCGTTACCTTGAACAGGTTATTCAATCTCTCTGTTCCTCAGTTTCCTCATCTGGAAAGTGGAAATGATAATAAAACCAGAATGTCCTCACTGGGTTGTGAGTATTAAAAAGGGGCCTTAAAGTTACTCTCATGGGCATGTCATTTCCATGGATTCAGCACGCATACATGGTAACAAATTCAAACCTTACATAGAGTTGTAGAATGCAAAGGTAATCTCCCTGTAACACTCTTCACTGGAAACTGTTCACAGTTTCTTGGGTATAACGTCAGAATAAAATTATAAATTTACCCAAATATATCTATATACCAATATATGTTTCTATATCTATAGCAAACAGTGATATATTTATTAAAAAATACAATTGTTGACTTTTTTTTCAAAAAACAATATAATCCTACACTCATTATTCTCTGCTTTACGTTGTTTTAAATCACATGGACCTGGGTTCCGGTTCTGGCTGTTCTCCTTACCAGACGTGTGGCCTTGGGCACACCAGGCGCTGTCTCATTGTCCCCCATGAGCGTCCTTGTCTAACTGGATTGTCATGAAAATGAATACACATAAGGCACTTAGAAGAGTTCCCCAGCCATGGCAAGCACTAAAAAATACCATCCCTTTATTGTCATTATTAATACTATTTTTCAAAATCAGAATATATAAATTTTCCTTATTTTTTCAGCATCATGACTTTATATTATAATAGCATATTTTTAAAACTAGTTCCCCAAAGATTTCTAAATTATGTTTAGTTACTTGAACAGCAGATCTAGATTCTGCAGATACAGATCTCATCTGGGCCTGAGTTTTCTCATTTCTACAATGAAAGTTCAGAGTAGATGATTTTTCAGACGTTTGACAGCTTGAAAATTTTCTAGTTAAAATTTGGTTGCAGTATACCATGTGTGGGGAGAGGTTGGGGTGTGCAGGGAGGGCAAACCCAGGTAACCTGAGAATCACTGCAAATGCCCCCGCTAGTTGGGGGCCTGTATGCTGCAGGGTCGCCCAGTGCCCGTGCGGGAGTAACCTAGGAGCATGGGGGAGATAAAGCCCCTAAGAAAAGGCCTTAGCCTGCGCGGGGGTGGCGGAGGGAGCTGCCAGATGTGCTCTTTCCCTTTTCTTCTCCTCACTGACTGTTCCGACAGGGCTTATTGGCTTCTCAGGGAAAGGCCCCACGGGGTCAAGGAATCCATCCCTGGCACTGAGCGGTGGTCAGCTGAGGATTGTGAGCTCCTTGCACAGCCCCCTTCCTTCCACCTCTCCTCCTACCCCTCACTTCCGCAGCCTAGGACTGCACATTGTCACAAAATACCCACACATAAGCCTTTGCCTTACATTCTGCTTTCTGAGTAACTCAGGCTGAGACACTCTGTGTAACATTCTTCATTATTGTTATCATACTATGTAAACGGAAATGTTCTTAGAATCATTTTGGGAAATGCTGCTTTCTGTAATGCTTTTAGTAGTTGATCTCCAGCGCTCGGTGGAGTTATTACCTGGAATTTTTTGAATATGTCTTCATCCTTTCCTAACACAAAATTCCTGTGGGCAACTAGAATGAATAGTCCCAAATGCATTCTAATCGGTTTCTCCTCTCTCATTTCACACAACGTTAATTCAGGTCAGGCTCCTCTCCTGGAGGAGAAGAAATAAACTCTGAAAGACTCTAAATAAAAGGGGAAAGCCTCGGCTGCAGAGGCTGTCGGCTGGTAAAGCAAGAATGATAGACACAGGAGTCGCCAGAGGGTTTCCAGCTATATTTTGTTTTGCAGCTAAATTTTCACAAAGTGGTTCAGGTTATATATATTTTTAAACTTTGCTTCACAGCTGTAAAGCAATCAAAGGTTGGGGGTGCAGAGTGGAGGAGTGAAAATTATAGAAAATGACAGACAACCTGCCCTTGTCCTCATTGTGAGGGAAATTAGGTAAGATTTTGTATCAAGCAGATTAGAAAAGCGATGGGTAGTGCTCCTACCTCCTTTGGTCAATCGCTATTATTTTCATGGCATTCAGATAAAATAGAGAATTACTGGAAATATTTTAAAATAAAAATTAATCCAGAATTTTAAAGGCACAATTAATCCTCATGCCACCCCCAGACCTGTGGAAACGATCAGCTGGACGTGATTGGAGCACCTTTCATCCACGGGGGCTCAGGCTGCCGGCCCTGGAGGGGCAAGTTAGGAGGGGGGTAGTTATTGTTGGAGTTGGAAAATATCATGGTACATTCAAAGAAGGAATTGTTATTTCAACACACGTAAGGTGAAATCATGAGGCCTAATAGGTAGTGTTTTAGTCTCTCTGATTTTCCAAATGAAACGTACGGTTTTGGGACTCTGGTTCTGTACAGAACATCAGATTCATGACTCTTGAAGATATTGCTGCTTATGGAGAAAGATGAAAGGGAAATTGTTAAGTTAAAGACGTTAAAGGAGACTCTCTTAGGTGATTAGCAGCTACTGACATGTCCACGTTGTTTTGTGTTGGTCTGGGAGCCGGTTTCTCAACTTCAGCACTGTTTCCATGTTGGGCCGGGTGAGACTGGGCTGCAGGGCACTGTCCTGTTCATCGCAGGTGTTTTGCAGCATCCTTGGCCTCACCTACCTAGGACCAGGAGCAGCCTCCACCTCCAGTTGGGACAACAAAAAAGGTCTCCAGGCATTGCCACATGTGCCCCTGGAGTGAAACTGCCCCTGGTTTAGAACCCCTTGCGAGGCGCAGTGCAAGATGCAGGATGATTGTAGTGCTGGGGGCAGAGGAGATGAAGGGAAATGAGAACACAGACAGGAGCAAATAATCTAGGATAGGATGTAAATTGCAAATCATGCAAAGGTCTACTTTTAGGTAAACATCTTGTGAATGTGGTGCTGTGGCTTTGGCTTCTTTTTCTTTTGTGCTGTTATTAATTCAGCAAATATTTATCAAGTGCTTATCATGTGACGGATGCATTGGAGAACTGGCCAAAGTCCCTGCTGTCATGGAGCTTGTGTTCTATTTGGGGAGAGAGAGAATTAAGATAAATTAGGACACCTAACAGAAGTAGATATCAGTATAACTCCAGGCAGCGGCAAGTGCTGTGAGGGAAACGGAGCCTGGGTGACAGGATGGAGAGTGGGAGGAGATGATGGGTGTCAGGGAAGACCTCTCAGAGGGCCTAGTATTTTCAGTAAAGAATAGTTATCCTCTCCTTTGCTCTCTGAGAAAAATCCATGAGCTCAGGGGTTTCTATCAATTCAACCTGTTATCATTAATTAAGGTAATACTGAGTATTGATTTTTGAGGTGTCCCATATGTAACTGGTGTGAACCCCTCCCATGTTGTTCTGGCATGACCCCCCTTGTCTTTCAGTGCTGCCTTGATTTCTGGCACATCACATTAACTGTTTACCTTCCACTTTCATTGTCCAGACCTGGAATTATCCATTTCCTCAAGGACTGGCATCATGATTATCATTGAGGTAGAACAGACGCAAAATGTGAAGAGTATATCAATCTTAAGTGCACAACCCAGTGAATTTTTACATACATGTGCAGCATGTAACCACCTCCCAGATGGAGACATGGAGTGTTTCTAGCACCTAGGAATTACCTAGAGTCCCTTTGCATGTGTTACCTCCTTCCCCATCCTATATGCAGAGGTAATTGCATATGCTCCTCAAGTCTGTATTATTTTGCTCAGCATTATGTCCACGAGACTCATCCATACTCTTGGGTATAGCAGCAACCCATTCCTTTTCATGGCTGTATAGTATTCCATCCAAGTTTGATAGATGTTTGGGTTGTTTGCAGTTTTGGGCTCTTGTGAATAAAACTGCTATAACGATTTTTAAAGCTGAGTCTACTGTTATAATGATGACATCTATATAATAAGCTAAATGAGGGTTTCATACCAGAATTAACTAATAATTCATAATTATTTCCTCAGCTTTGTGGCTAAATGTTTGGTTTCCTCAATTTCTCTCACGTTCTCTTAGGTCGGAAGAACTGCATGCATTTCTCTTGTATAGAAACAAGCTACTTCTCTTGCAAATATCCTTGCTCAACCTACAAAAGCTTGCCGTGTTATTCATCAGTGGGAAGCAGTCAGTCGAGATCCTAACTGCCATTGTGACTCATCCACACCTGTGAAGTGACTAGATAAGTGACATAATATAAATGAATTCAGACATCAAGGAAGGCAAATGGCGATTATTCCTCTAATAGAGAGTGACTCAGGGGTGCGTGGGAGAACCCGGGACTTTGATGTTCATTTCATGTGACTGTTAGGAGAGTGCTGCTGCTCTGGGAATGTGACCCTGGTTTACTGAAGTTTCTGAGGAGCATTTTGAGATGTATAGCCAGTGACACGGAAGGTTCACCCGGGAGGATCCTGACACATGCCGCGTGCCAGCTGAGGCTCGGGCTGCAGGTGTAGCCAGGGCGTAATATCCTGCTGGAGTTTTCAGCACAAACCGAAACACTGTGTACCTCCCCCTCTCCTTATCCTTAAGTAACCTTAAAAAACCAGAAAACTTCTAAAAGTTAAGAAAAACTTTTAATGCAAGTATAATAAAATAAAAGGAATGGTTTTCAGCTTCTATAAAGCCAGTGCAAGAATCCTGTGTCATTCTTACAGGTGACATGGCATTGGGAACTACACTCCAACTTCCTCTCTCACAAGGCAGCAAAGGCTCTCTGGTTTCACAGCATCTCAGAGTTTTGGGGATGTGGGGTCCTCCCCTCACCTCTCCTCTGAGATCGTGTGGAGTCCACACTCCAGAGGTGGCCCCCCCCCAAGCCTGGGGCCTCACTGGAGAGCTCTCTTTTGGGGCTTCCCCAGCTCTGATGTGCAAGGAGAAGCATTTGCCTTAAACCACTTGCTCACTGAGATCACATGTGGGGTTTTTCCTATGGGTTCCCTGTTTTCTTAGTTCTGTATTCAAATCATTCTGGAATTTTTTGGTCCTTGTGATAAAACATGAAACAGCAGAAATAAATGGTTTAATACTAGAACAAAAAGACTAAATTGCTGTATACGTACATACCATAATATATTAAAAACTACTGGGGGAAAATAAATTATTTTACTTTAATTCCCATTTTTACCTATTCACTGATCCACTGTCTTCCACAGACCTCTACAAACATCCCCTCCAGGAACATCACATGGACAAGAGGCCACCTTGGGTGAGGGATCGCAGACGCCCCCGACATCAGCTCCCTCCCAGGGCCCTTCTACTTTGGAAGGCAGAGGCACACCTGCCTTCTGCACAAAGCAGAACATGAAGAATCCAGGACCAGGTAGACACAGGACTTATGTGCAGGAAATTTAGGTCTTTTCAAATACTATAATCTTAAAGGCAGGAAAAACAAGAGAGTTAACTAACAAAAACCTCTTTTCACAAAACAAAAGTTTGGTAAAGTGAGTAAAAACAAATTTACAGAAAGAATAAGAACTTGCACACTTGCATCAATAAAATATTACTAAAAGATATAATGGAAAAATAGATGACATAAATAATATTACCAAAAAATACAAACAGGCTGGGCACAGTGGTTCATTCCTATAATCCTAGTACTCTGAGGGGCTGAGGCAGTAGGATTGCTTGAGGCTAGGAGTTCGAGACCAGCCTGAGCAGGACCCCATCTCTACAAAAAATAGATAAATTAGCCGGATATGGTGGTGTGTGCCTGTAGTCCCACCTACTCAGGAGTCTGAGGCAGAAGGATTACTTGAGCCCAGGAATTTGAGGTTGCAGTGAGCTGTGATTGCACCACTGCACTCCAGCCTGGGCAACAGAGTGAGACCTTGTCTTAAAAAAAAAAAATACAAACATAGGATTGGTCATAATGAAAAATATCTTTGACTAACATGGGGAGAATGAAAAATATTACTGTAAGATAAAAGAAGCCTTAAGTAATCAAGTAGACATTACTGTATTTTTGTTTTTATTTCAGAATACTTAGCGGGGTACAAACTTTTTGGTTACATGAATTACTTTTATACAGTTTGAGTCAAAGTTATAGGTGTGTCCATCACCCAGATAGTGTGTGTTGTCCTTGCTAGGTGTGAATTTACCCATCCTTTCCTCCCACTCCCACTTGCTTGATTTGTGTTGAGTTTTACTATCGTGCATACACATGAGTGTTGATCATTTAGCTCCAATTTAATAGTGAGTACATATGGTGTTTGTTTTTCCATTCTTGTGATACTTCACTTAGGCAGATGGTCTCTAGTTCCATCCAGGTTGTTACAAAAGGTATTAGTTCACCATATTTTTTGGCTGAGCAATATTCCATGGTATACATATACCACATTTTACTAATCCACTCATGTATTCATGGGCAGTTGGGTTAGGGTTATTTCCACATCTTTGCAACTGTGAATTGTGCTGCTATTAAACATTTGAGTGCAAGTATCTTTTTTTATGAAATATCTTTTGTTTCTTTGGGTAAATGTCCAATAATGGGATTGTTGGATCCAATGGTAGATCTACTTTTAGTTCTTTGAGGTATCTGCATACTACTTTCCATAGAGGTAGAACTAGTTTGCAGACCCACCAACAGTATATAAGTGTCCCTTTCTCTCTGCATCTATGTCGGCATCTGTTGTTTTGGGCATTTTTGATAAAAGACATTCTCACTGGAGTTAGGTGTTACCTCATTGTGGTTTTAATTTGCATTTCCCTGATGATTAGAGATGTTGAGCATTTTTCATATGTTTAGTGGCTACTAGTCTATCTTCTTTTGAAAAGCTTCTGTTCATGTCTTTTGCCCAGTTTTTAACAGGGTTGTTTGATGTTTTCCTGCTGGTTTGCTTGAATTCTTTGTAGATTCTGATTATTAGCCCTTTATTGGATGTACAGCATGCAAATATTTTCTCCCATTCTGTAGATTGTCTATTTGCTCTATTGGTTGTGCAGCAAAATTGACTTGAAAATACACCACCCAGTAAACAGCAAGCATTAAGTGTACAAAAAATAAATTTGGAGGAAAAGACTACTGTGTTTAAAGTGTTGTTGTTAAAATAGTATGACGAAGAGCAAAGAGCAAGGGTAGGTAGATAATTTATTAAAACAGAATAGACAGTTCTAAAACAGACTTGGATATTTGACAAAGGAAGCTTCATGATCGATGAGGGAGAGGTACCTTATTCAATACAGCATCCAAGATATGGGCCTTTTAGGAAAAAAATCAAAAAAATTTCTCACTGAACCAGACATGTCAATAATATTCAACATTCTCATCTTCCAAGTGACAAGATTGGGTTAAGGAATCTCTAAGAATTTCTTTTTCTCTTAGTTTCTGAACTAAAATTCTTAAGGAGTAAAAGTTACAAATAGGATAAGAAGAGAGAAATTAGTTCTAACAATTAAAAAAGCTGAAGTTACAGCACACATACACACACAGAAACCCTACAGGTTAAAGTAGGATTGATCCATGGACAAATGAAAGAAAAAAAAATACAAACAAAAGGGTCAATAAATGTGTTTTCCAAACACCAAATTGGGGTAACTTGTGTGCTTTATGAACAGTAAACTTGAGCATTTAATTTCCCTTTTAGTCCAATCTCTTTAGTTCTTTAAAGTTGCAACTGACTTTGGCTAACTCAGTATAGAAAATGAGGGGCAGGGGAGAGTATTTGATATAATTTAGACACTTTCAATAAGAGTTTTTGGTGGGTGTAAATTTAAAGCGCTTATTTTTCAGTGTATTTATCAATTACTATTTACTATTTAAGAATAAAGAAATCTAAACATTGGAAACTTGAAGAAATGGTGTTAAATTGCATTAGAATCAGGGGACTCAAGTATCTTACCTTTGAGGATCTAATTCCCTCTAAATGAAAAAATGTTGATTCAGTTGAAATTATTTCAGGTGGCAAAATGCAAATTATGAGTGAACAAATTATAGTTTGCTGCCTTTGTCTGGTATTGGACTCGGCCCAGCATCATGCATAATTTGTAGAAAAGTATCTTTGTAGAGAAACCAATGAAAACCTTTTAGTCGTCTGTAAATTAGTTTACCCAGAAGAAGGCAATGAAAAAAAGAACCCTTTTATCTCCTCACTAGCTTAAAGCTATTCCTGATGAAAATTGCCTGAAACCACATAAGAAATGTGGTGTAGTAATTACGTGCATTCCAATAGCTTCCCATTGGAAAGAAACAATCCACATTGGTAACTGAATCAAGCAAAAATGGCATGAAATTAAGGAGATACATTTTATTTCAACTCTATGTTTTAGTAACAGGGAACGAAAGTGGATACTAGGATAACTTAGAAGCAGCAGCTGGTGGTTCTGAATCATCAGATATTAAGATGCAGGGTGACTTTTCTCTCCATGTTAATACATTAAATGCTGCCAGAAAGTTTAATTACAATTTTAGTTAATAAAACCCTGACCAGTTTTAGTGCATAGACTTTATGTTTCATTGGCTGATTAGTTTGCTTAATTTACTCAAAATAGTAACCAATAAAAGTTTCCAAATTTTAAACCTCTCATTTGTAAATGGACTTCTATGGAACTTATAAAGAGTTTCAGAAAAATATAATTGTTCTACAGGATAACAACATGTCATAGAGTCATAATCAGAAATTTTCACTCATGCCCCCAAATAACATGTTGGCATAGTAGATATTTTCAAGTAAAAGATACATTTAGAATAAAAAAAAATAAGGGAAAAAGAGATTGGTGAGCTGTTGGCTGCATCCTACCGGAATCTACTTTGCAGGTAAGAGTCACGCATGACACTGCACTATTAACTTCCTAGACTACTCGCCCAACCTTGATTTGTCTCATCCAAGGAATGATTGAGAAGGGAAAGAATAGCATTATCTAGTCTGTTGTTTAACCTTCCGCCTGTTTCTTCGTAGAATTAAATGATAGAGGAGAAACAGAAACAGGTCTTTAAGTATTAAGACTAAAGACAGACATTTAAGAAATATCTGAATTATCAATAAAGTTAGAGTTTTTTTTTCAATATGGCAGTTTAGGGGCTTTGTTAGTTGGCCTTATCCAGTTGGAAATAGAAAAATACTGTAGAGATTAACACTGTGAGCTTTTATTCAAGAAGAAATACAATAATTCACTGAAAAATCGAAGGACACACCTGATCTCAGGAAAGAGAAGGTGGGCAAGCAGCATTCATCTAAGAAAAGTGAGTGAAGCCCTCATATGTGAGAGGGGCACAGTCTTTCTCTGTGATTAACTTTTCCACTGGGGAACTTCGCAACTCAGGCCATAGGAAAGCACCCTGTTTCTCCCAAGGCCTGGAGCTAATTTGGGGATAGGCTAGGCAACTGTGAGAGGGATAGACACCAGGAAAAGTTGCAAGTAGTTTCCCAGACCTGGGACTTACAGGAGGATGCCATTCTCAAGCTGGGTTCATACTAAGCTGGTCAGTGGTTGCTGATCTAGCAGTGGCAGCTGCTGCAGGCATTTGAATCTTGGGCCAGAGATTCAAGCACCTGCTGTGAAGGAGGGGAAGGCCCTCCACAATTGGAGTTGGTGTGAGTATGGAGTGAATTCCAAGCATAAGGACTACAACTGGGCTATCTCCCCTTACAAGACTGGAGTGAGAGGAGATTTGCCTAGCTCAGCAAGGGGGGACTGTGCTTCCATCTCAGTGGCCAGGTGACCTCAGTGCTCTGGTATGGGGAGGGGAACTTTTCCTACCCCCACCCACCGCTATGGACACAGCTATGGGCTGCTTCCATGGGAGGTCTGTGCAAGTGTGCCATAAAACAACCATCCTCAGCCACACTGGTGGAGCTGGGGTCCCTCTCATAGAACCTTTGGTGCATTTCACCAGCCACTCCCCCTGCCACCCCTTCCACAGCCAGTGTTTATGCTGCCATAGGGATATCCAAGGGTGAGTTAAGTGATTCAGCTCTGCCTAGCTTTGCTTTCACCTCAGGAACTGTGCAGGGATTTCAGGCCACTACATATTCCCGAGACCAGCCCATGGCTTGAATAAGTGGGGAGCCTGACTGCAGCTTTTGTGGAGCCTGACTGCAGGCCTACCCAACCCAGCCGTACCTAGCCTCACCCCCCACCTGCCTCTGCTGTGGCAGAAAATGAGGACTCACCTGGAAGTTCCAGGGCCCCACCTAGCACCTAGGACATTTGAGTGCTTCTCTTGTGCTAGAGCTCATCACAAGTCCTAAAAACAACACAGTAGCTTTTTACTTTTGGCAAGTATCATCTATTGACAGGGAGATCAATTTGCACAGCCCTTTACAGCATTTATTGACTCAATCATGCAGGGTATAGTTGATTCTTATCCACAAGCACCACCTACTGTCTTAGAAATTAAACTGGCTGTGCCAATACAATCCACAGGGTTAGTGAAAGAGAAAGAATCTCAAAGACCTCCATCCTCCTTTATCAAAGGGAGACAGGAAATCTTCTCACACATATAGCTTACCACTGCTATAGCCTACAAACAACTATCAACTGAGAAAACCACCATACTAAAGATATCTATACCCAAAGAATCCATCTATAACCTAGACTCCCATAAAATCATTAACAAGCAAAGCCAAAAGTTCTTACCCAACATATGCTATAGGTGCTCCCTTATAGGTGCGGGGGGAAGGAAAAACAAGGTCCACCAAAATAAAAGAAAATCCAAAACTAAGTAGTGACAGCTGCACCAGATGAAAAGGAATCAGCAAACCAACTGAAAAATTAGAGTAAAAGGGACAAACCTAAAAGAGAACACCAGCTCTCTAGCAATGGATACCAACCAAAATAAAATGTTGAAATGAAAAATAAAGAATTCTAAATATGGATTAAAAGAAAGTTCAGTGAAATCCAAGAGAAAATAAACAACTCAAAGAAACCAGAAAAATAATTCAGGAAGTAAATGAAAAATTCACAAAAGACATCAATATATTAAAAAAAATAGAACTTCTGGAAATGAAAACTTCATTTCAGACAAAACACAGTGGAAAGTTTTAAGAATAGACTAGACCAGGCAAAAGAAAGAATCTCAGAGCTTGAAGACAACTCTTTCAAATTAACTCAGTCAGTCAAAAATAAAGAACAGAGAATTAAGAGGAATGAACAAAGCCTACAAGAAATATTGGATAATATAAAATGGCCAAATATAAGAATCACAGACATCCCTGAAGGTGAAGAATAAAATGCACAAGGACTGGAAAATCTATTCAAGGGGATAATTGAGGAAAACTTCCCTGGTCTTGCTAGAGATTTAGACATCCAGGTATAAGAAACTCAATGAACACTTGTGAGATTCATTGCAAAGAATCAGTAGTCATCAGACTGGCCAAAGTCAGCACAAAGAAGGAATTCCTGTAAGCCTTGAGGTGGAAACATCAAGTAACTTACCAAGGAAAACTCATTAGGCTAACTGCATATTTCTCAACTAAGACCTTATAAGCCAGAAGGGATTGAGGTCCAATCTTCAGTCTTCATAAACAGAACTGCCAGCCCAGAATTTTGTATCCTGCAAAACTAAGTTTCATATATGAAGAAGAAATAAAGAATATTCCAGACAAGCAAACACTAAGGGAATTTGTCAAGACCAGACCTGCACACCAGGAAGTATTCAGATCTGCACTATATATCAACCAGCACAATAATCCCCCACCAGTGAAAAATCACCCAAAACTGTAGCTCAGAGCTTATATAAAAATATAATACAAGAGGAAAATAAAGCAATAAGGTACTACCCAACAGGATGAACAGAACCACATCCCATATATCAATTCTATGAATCAACATGAATGAACTGAATGCTCCACTCAAGAGACACAGGCTGGCTGAATCGATGAAAAAATACAACCTAAGAATCTGCTGTCTTCAGTAGATTCATGTCTTCAGGCAACACATCTACCCCACAAGGACTCATACAAACACAAGGTAAAGGGATGAAAAAAATACCTCATGTAAATGAAAATCAAAGGAAAGTAGATATAGCCATATACCTACTTTCTTTTCTAATGTGACACCTATCATATCAGATAAAATTGACTTCAAATCAGCGATAGTAAAGAAAGAAAAAGATGGTCATTATACAACGGTAAAGGGAGGAATTCAATAAGAAGAAATAATGATCCTAAATATTTACGCACCTAACACTGGAGGACCTAGATTTATAAAGCAAACCCTACTAAATCTAAGCAAAGAGATAGACAGTGGCATTGTAATTGCTCGGGACTTCAAAACTCCACTGACAGAACTGGACAGGTCAGCCAAGAAGAAAATAAATAAACACTGGACTTAAAAGGGGACTCTACAACAAATGGGTCTAACAGACATTTACAGAACATTTTACCCAAAAACTATGAAATATATTAATACATTCTTTTCATCAGCACATGGAATATTCTCCAAGATTGATCATATCTTAGATCACAAAACATGAATCAACAAATTCAAAAAAAATAGAAATCATACCATGTCTTCTAAAACCACAGTGGAACAAAACTAAAAATAAACTTCAAGAGAAATACTCAATTCTACATAAAGTCATGGAAATAAAACTATCTGTTGCTGAATAATTGTTGGGTCAATAATGAAAGTAAGATGGAAATCAAAAGATTCCTTGAACTGAATGACAAAGGTGATACAAGCTACCAAAATCTATGGGATTCAGAAAAAGCAGTCCAAAGGGGAAAATTCATACCCCTAAATGCCTACATTAAAAAGATAGAAAGATCACAAATTAACAATCTAAAGACATGTCTCAAGGAACTAGAAAAGGAAGAGCAAACCAAACCCAGACCTAGCAGAAGAAAAGAAATAACTAAGGTCAGAGCATAACTAAATGAAATGGAAAACTATATATATATATATATATATATGTATATATATATATATATATGATTGATTAAACAAAAAGTTGGTTATTTGAAAAGATAAACAAAATTCATAGACCTCTTGCTAGATTAATCAGGAATAGAACAGAAAGGACCCCAAATAAACTCAATTAGAAGAGAAAAAGGAGATATTCAATTGGCACCACAGAAACCAAAAATACTATCTGTGAATACTATGAAAATATCTCTGCACATATACTAGACAATGTAAAGGAAATGGACAAATTCCTGAAAACACACAACTTCCCAAAACTCAATCAGGAAGAAATAGAACTCATGAACTGACCAGTAATGAGCAATGAGATTGAAGCAGTAATAAAAAGTCTTCTAGCAAAGAAAAGCCACAGACAAGATGGATTCACAGCCAAATTTTGCCAGACTTATAAAGAAGAAGTGGTACTCATACTGCAGAAATTATTCCATAACATCAAGAAGGAGCGAATCCTCCCTAACTCATTCTAGGAAGCCAGTATCACCTTGATATCAAATCCAGGAAAGGACACAACAAAAAAGGAAAGCTACAAATATCCCTTATGATTATAGATGTAAAAATCTTCAATAAAATGCTAGCTAACTGAATGTAGCAGCACATCAAAGCATAACCCACATGATCAAGTGAGCTTTATCCCAGGTATGCAAGGATGGTTCAACATACATAAATCAATAAATGTGATGCATCACATAAATAGAACTAAAAAAAAGACCATATGATCATCTCAATAAATGCAGAAAAAGCATTTGACAAAATCCAGCAGCCTTTTATGATAAAAACCCTCAACAAATTAGGCATAGAAAGAACATATCTCAAGATTACAAAAACCATATATGACAAACACAGCCAATAGCATACTGAATGGGGAAAAGTTGAAAGCATTCTACCTAAGAACAGGAACAAGACAAGTGTACCCACTATCACCACTTCTATTCAACATACTTCTGGAAGTCCTAGCCAGAGCAATAAGTCAAGAGAAAGAAACAAAGAGTATCCAAATTGGGAAAGAGGAGGTCAAATTATCTGTTTTTCATGATGATATGATCTTATATTTAGAAAGCCCCAAAGACTCCACCAAGAGACTCCTGGAATTGATAAATATTTTCAGCAAAGTCTCAGGTTACAAAATCAATGTACACAAATCAGTAGCATTCTTATATACCAATAATAGTCAAGCTGAGAGTCAAATCAAAGACTCAGTACTATTCACAATAGCTACAAAGAAAACAAAATAACTAGGAATATACTTAACCAAGGATGTCAAAGTTCTATACAAAGAGAACTACAAAACATTAGAAAATAAATCACCAATGACACAAACAAATGGAAAAACATCCCATGCTCATGGATCAGTAGAATCAACATTGTTAAAATGTCCATACTACCCAAAGCAATTTACAGATTCAATGCAATCCCCATCAAAAGACCAACAACCTATTTCGTAGATATAGAAAAAATAATTCTATTCTTCATTTGGAACCAGAAAAGAGCCTGAATAGCCAAAGCAATCTTAGGCAAAAAGAACCAATCTGGAGGTAACCCATTACCAGACTTCAAACTATACTATAAGGATGTAGTAAACAAAACAGCATGATATTGGCACAAAGTAAAAACATAAAGCCATGGAATAGAATAGAGAACCCAGGTATAAAACCATCCACATGCAGCCAACTGATCTTTGACAAAGCTGACAACAATATATACTGGGGAAAAGAATCCCTGTTCAATAAATGGTGCTGGGAATATTGAATAGCCACATGCAGAAGAACAAAACAGGATCCATACCTCTCGCCATTCACAAAAATTAATTCAAGATGGATAAAAGACTTAAATGTAAGGCATGAAACTATAATAATACTAGAATAAAATGTTGGAAAAACTCTTCTAGATATCAGCCTAGGCAAAGAATTTGTGAAGATGACTCCAATGGCAAACACAGCAAAAAGAAAAACAAATAAATGGAACTTGATTAAATTAAAAAGCTTCTACACAGCTAAGGAAACAATCAACAGTGCAACTAGACAACCTACAGGATGGGAGAAAATATTCACAAGCTATACATCTGATAGAGGGCTAATAACCAGAATTTACAAAGAACTTCAGCAAATCAGCAAGGAAAAAACAAACAATTCCATTAAAAAGCAGGCATAAAACATGAACAGAAGCTTTTCAAAGAAGATACACAAGTGTCAATAAACATATGAAAAAATGGTCAATGTCACTAATCATCAGGGAAATGCAAATTTAAACCACAATGAAATATCACCTTACCCCAATTAGAATGGCTTTTATTAAATTAAAAAGTCCAAAAACAATAGATGCTGGCATGGATTCAGAGAGAAAGGAACACTTATACACTATTGGTGGGACTGCAAATAAGTACAGCCTCTAGGGAAAACAGTATGGAGATTCTTCAAAGAACTAAAAGTAGACTTACCATTTGATCCAGAAATTTTGCTACTGTTTATTTACTCAAAGAAAAAGAATTCATTTTATCAAAAAGACACCTGCACTCAAATGTTTATTGCAGCATATTTCACAGTTGCAAAGATGTGGAATCAACCAAAGTGCCCATCAACTCATGAGTAGATTAACAAAATGTGGTATATGTATACCATGGAATACTACTCAGCCATGAGGGAGGATGAATTAGGGCCTTTTGTAACAATTTGGATGAAATTAGAGACCATTATCCTAAGTGAAATACCTAAAGAATGGGAAAACAAACACCACATCTACTCGCTATCAAACTGGAACTGAGCAATGAGCATACATGTGCACAGAGGGTAGTAAAACTCAGTGGAAATCAAGCAGCGGGGAGGAGGAGATGGGTGAAAATCTACCCAACTGGTACAATGAACACAATCTGGGTGATGGGCACACTTATAACCCTGACTCAAGCATAACAAAATTGATACATGTAACCAAAAACATTTCTACCCCCATAATATTTTGAAAAAAAATATAAAAATTAAAAAAATGAAAAACAAAAGAAAAACTAACAAAACTAAAAGAAAGAGACTCAAGTATGCAGGATTTCATGAGGTATTAGAGCTCTTCAAAATGAAATTTTATACAACTTTTGGTATATGTTTTTACATTTTCAAAATCCAGGGCTAAGAAGATTTTAAAGCGTAATTTAAAAAATACTCTAATTTAGGAGCTAACGGTATATAAGTGAGATTAGGGTTGATGACTTAGGCATTCTTGATTGCTCAGGCCAAAGGAATATTAGGTGGTACTTAAAGATTCTTTTATTCACCACTGTCATCCAAGTAAATTTCATTTGCTTGCTAATTACCTGTTGAGCAATCAACTTGCAAATTTTCACCATGAAACAACAGGATACAGCAAAATAATGAGAACCGTACACATTTTAGGCACTTTCATGCTTCTGTTTTGTTAAATTATTCCTCACCAATCTGCTTCATGAAGAACAATTTCCTTAAAAAATTCACTAACCTGCAAGAGGTTCAGCATGCAGCAACAATAGAGTGCATATTGCATTTACTTTTTTCAAGATTAAAAATCATAGCTTACAGGTATTTTTAATTAAATGAAGTGAATATGGCTTGGAAAAAGTTGCAACTATCATGCTTTTTGTAATTATTTCACAAATGAGACTTTTAATCTTATTAGAACTATTGACCAAATATTAATGGATGACTGTATGTTTGATTTTTGTATTAAGCCAGGCTTTGGCAATCAATATACACTCTTCTAGAGCCTAGAAATTATGATACTGATAAACTCTCTGAGTGTCTTTGTTTTATGGAATAATGGGGCAAAATAAATTTCAGGAAAATAAAAGTGACAAACAGACAACTATTATTATACAAATGCTTGATTTCTGGGGCAACATTTATTGCTCCTAGGATTATGAAAGAGTAGGCTATTAACAGGTATGGCTGATAAAACCCGAGTTGCTCTAAGAGCCTAGGAAAATGGATGGAATTCTAATAATACATGACTCTTGAGCCTAATGTAAACTATTAAAGATGTTAAGATATGAAATATTTCACTTTAGAATTTAGCTTGTTAGAGCCAATGTTTCTTGCTTAAGGATGTACATTTCAGCTCCTCTCTGCTGAGGTTGGAGCTACCATGCTAAGATGCATCTAGAATCTTTCATTTTTTGGTTGCTTGTCTCCCTGTGAGGGTAATTTGCTTGTCTTGCTATTTTTGTTTTAGTTTTACTGTAAACCATTCAATCATTGAAGCTAAGAATTTTTTAGTTGCAAATTGGAAATAACAGTGAGATATTTCTTTTGCCTGTTATTTTGATTTTTCTTAAAAAGTGAAAAATAAAAATCCCAGTTTCTGGGAAAACAATCACTCATACAGTGTTAATGTTAATAAAAATCCCCAAACCTTCATAGAGGACAGTGTGACAATAAACAATAAATCTCTAAGACCATTTTTTATTCCCACTGAAATTGCAATAGAAATTGAATATCTAGGAATTTCCCCTAAAATAGCAAATATATAGAACATTTGGCTATAAGACTATCACAGCATTATTTACAATAACCTCAAACTGGAAACAATCTAAACAGTCATCAAAAGCAGACTAAAATAATATTGAATTGTAAACAGAATATTGTGGAATATTTCATGACACAGAACAACTTATTTTGTTTAGAAGTCCCAAAAAGTTGAGAACAAAACAACAGATGGCAAGTCCTTTGACATTATAAAACACGATGCTTAATTATCTCTTTGGGTCTTGATAGGAGTTGGTAAATCGCTTTGTGACTGACCTTTGGTTCAAGACCCATTCAAAGGTGTAACAACAATTGCATTGCAAGGTTGAATAGAGAGATTTCTCAGGAGACCGTTGTTGGGTACAGTGGTATATTTATTCTCCCACATTCCTGCCTGGTGAGAGAGACTCTCAGGAGACGATTTAGTGAGCTTGTACGAGCTCCCTGGATTCTGGGGGCAGCATAAGGATCTAGTGTTGAACCCCTGCCTGTGGAGACCAAAGTGACAAGACAAAGCGAGGAACCAGGTAAGAAGAAAGGGGCGTGGGTGCCTGCACTTCCGCCATTTGCGTGGCAAGGGTGCCCTGAACCAAGTACAGGCTAGAAGGTGGCTGAGTGGGGCTGTGCTGAAGGGGCCCTGCCCAGGAGTTGGGAGGACACCAGCAGTGAGGCTGCGGGTCGCGCCCCAGGGCGCAAATATAGGTGCGCCTATATTAAAATATAGGTGACGTCTTGAAGTGTTTCCCTAGGAGCGGTGCCTGCAAGGTGTCAGCAGGAGAAGGAACACTGCTCATACCTTCAGACGCACATTAATAACTGGGTGTTCAAAATGGGGAGTCACCACGGATCCCTCCATAGAAATCCTTCAGGGAAAGAGCCGGTTGTGAACATTCTGTAGCATCAGATTAAATAAATCCTTCTCTGTCTCTTTTCTGTCCTTCATGCCTTTCTTCCCCCACAAACAAGACTCAGCGAGGTCCCTTCCCAGCCTGAAGCGGGGCCGCGGTGGGGGAGTGGAGAAAATCAGTTTGGACTGTTACGTTGGCTTGGACATACTCATTATTGAAATAATACTGTTGTGACCAGCGCAGGCGTCCCGCTACGTGTACTGGTGCGGCTGCACGGGCTATTAAAATATTAAAGTGCTTTAATACTGGTTGGTAGACAGCAGGCCCTTGAGCGTCTCCCTTCACCGGGGAAACCCTCGTGGGCCCTGCCAGCTCCTCTTCCCCCTGTGCTCTCACTCGCTGCCTCTGGAGACGGGTGTCCCCGTGGGGAGGCAGACAGTCCAGTGGGCTGGCACCCAGTGTCTCTGGTTTCACAGCCAGGCTTCCGGGGGTTGTCCTATGTGATCCTTATGGGAGCTTATACAATTGTTACCTATTTTGAATGTCACCCAAGATGATAGTGGAATTTGTGAACTGGCCTAAGTTTTATCCAAAGGACCTAAAAGAAATAGGCCACAAAAGCACTTTTGTTAGGGTATTTGTGAGAAAAAAAATGTATGTTGCTTTATGATTTTATTCTACTTTAAATTTCACATTTACGAATGTTCATGATAAATTAAAAGGGCAAGGCAGAAAACCTTGTATGTACTGATTTTTGTAACGTTATTTGTCTCGAAATTGATCACTAGAGGTTTAAATACTTAAATAGTCAACAGTGACCATTTCTAAGGGATAGTAGTATGGCTAGTACTTTTTTCTTTTATTTATTAGTATTTCTTAAGTTTTTATAAAGTATTACAGCACTTTTTTTTTTATCATTATTCCTTTTTTGAATGAGAGGAATAAAATAATACAAGCAGCTAAATGGGATTTTTGAATTTTTTCTTTAAGGATAATCTTTGCGTACTTTGGCCTACCTTGAAAGTGCAAGCTTTCTCCCTTGCCCCGACCTGGCATCCCCACCTCCCTGCTGGGGAGTTCAGAGGTAGTGTTGCGTCCAGTGTGTATGTCAGAGTGTCTGACAGATAGTAAGTGTTTAATAAACGTTTGTTGTTGGAATTAACTTGAAACTTAGCCAAGCAGGGCATTAAAATATAGGTGACGTCTTGAAGTGTTTCCCCCAGGGGGAAAACAAAGAAGGGGCTCTCTGTGGGGACAGGGGGAGGGGCCGGCCCCATGCACCCACTGCTGCCCCCCAGCCCACTTTGTTTTCTTCCTAATCAGGAACGTGGTGTGACTTATTTATTCAGACCTTGAATCTGTACTATTAGATTTATTCCTAGGTATTTTCTTCTTTTCCTAACTATTTTGAATAGAATTTTTTCCCTTGTTAACAATTTTTCTGTTTGGCTATTTCCACTATAAAGGAAAGTTGGTTTGTAAAAGGTAGCTATTTCTAGCCACATGACAATATTCTTATTAGCTTCAGTGGTGATTTTTTAAAGCAAACTCTTTATTTTTTTAAATTTTTTTTTCTTAATTTTTTTTTCTTTTTATTGCAGCATATTATGGGGGTACAAGTGTTAAGGTTACGTACATTGCCCTTGCCCCCCTCCCCACTCCAGTCAGAGCCTCAAGCCTGACCATGCCCCAGACGGTGCACATCACACTCATTGTGTATGTATATACACAATGTATATACACTCCTTAATCTTTATGTTCTGAAGCTCCTCATGGCCACATCCTAGGACCCTCTTCTCTCGTCTCGCTGGGCAATTTCATTCACCCAAAGAAACTCACATATTATG
>CAUYRT010002252.1:0-10106 GCA_963574885.1 Lepilemur ruficaudatus
TCACTTGTAGAGATAATAAATTCTTTTGTCTAAAGCCAGATTGAAGTGTTTTTTCCACTTATAATTGAAAAACTCCTACCCATATCTAATGGTGCATATTAAAAGCTGCTCAACCTCACTCATATTAAAAGTAGAAAATTAAAAATGAGATAGCATTGGCAAAAAGTAAAATTAAAATTGATAATACATTATGTCGCCCAAACTGTGGAGAAATAGGTGTTCTTAAATTGTACTGATGAGAGTGAGTTTAACAACCCCTAAAGAAGGCAAATTAGACATATTTGTTAAAATTATAAATACATGTATTCTCCGACCCAGCAATTATGCTTTTGTGTAATTTGTCCCACAGATATATACCCAGGCATGCAAAATGAGGCATAACAATGTTATCCAGTGCGGCATTGTTCCAAGAGCAAACAATAAAAATCAACCTAAATGGTCATCATCGAAGAAGCATTTTCATACACACTGTGGCAAAACTCTGAATCCATTACGAGGGATGAAAATTTGCTTTAGGAACTAATAATATATAGTTGTGTAGGGAAAAAAAGAAACAGAGGAATATAAAGAGCTTGCTGTAATTTGCATGAAAAAGGGACGGGGGAAGGAACCTATGTTCATGTTCAGTTGCATATGCATTAAAATCTCTGGAATAATAGACAAAAAGTAAATTACCATGGGAAAGGCTGCGTGGAGAAAATTGGTGGATAAAGGGCAGGGATGGAGGGAGGTTTTTTCAATGAAGATTTTTTTGTATATTTTAATTTTTGAACCGTGTAACTGCATAACTTATTCAAAAATGAAATAAATAATTTCAGAGGAAGAGAGTCCTGACTTATATGCTAGAGCTATGGAACTCTAAACCTGTGAATGGGGGGTTTAAAATTCATCCTTAGCTTGAATTATATGTAGACTGGACTCCATCTCCTAGAATTTCTAATCCTTTCCAGCCCTGATAGAACCAGCTGCTGAGATGAAAAGAAATGTCCCATGGATGCGGCAGCATCTACAGGACAAACTGAGAATGTTTCAGCCTGTTTCTTTGTGCTTTTTGCAGGGGTGGGAGTCAGAGGACTTTAGCAAGACGTAGGTAAGGAGAGGTGTTTTTTTTTTTTCTCCCCTTACAATTGCTAGTTACTGCAAACATAATTTTCATGTAAGCATATTGGAAGTTTGGACCTTAAAGCTAAGCTCCCCTGAGTACAAATATTGCCTTTTTCACTCACTCTTTATTACTTCTCAGCTCTGTGGCTTTAGGTAAAGGAACTTAACATTCTGAGTCATAGTGTCTACAATGGGAAATATGCTGTCTATAGTGCAGGTTAATGCCTCATAGTGCTTTAAGAAACTTATTTTGCCAGATAAACTCCAAATCTGGCAAACGAAAACCTGTGATTACTCAACCCTTAAGACCTTCCTAAACACCCCAAACCTATTCCAACGGGAAGTAAACTGCTAAAGAGATGTAGCTCACGGAGAAGACCTACTCCCCGACGGTCCGGTTCGATAAGAGACAAAGGAGACCCTTGCAGAGAACTGCCCAGAGAAGCCAGATTGGCCAAGGAGCTCATATTACCTCCGGGTCAGGGATGCCTTGCGCTTCCTGTCCTGCTCCTCATGGGAATGGCTGTGGACCAGAGACAACTTTTTGCTCTTTCTCATTATCCTCCTTATTAAATAGATAATTCTTTTCTTTGTAATTATCCTGTTCTTCCTGTGTGCCTTTATGTAGTGCTTTCATGGTTATACCGGAACCATTGGTTGCTTGGGCTAAGAGAACCGACCAAGAAGAATCATCCAGAAATCCTGGACTTGGAGCAATAACTAGACAAGTCTTTTCGTGGCCTCCTTTTGGGAAGCGGGAAGTGCAGTTTTCATAGTGTCTAATTCTGGCTTCATTAGATAAGCACTGGCGTTTTTGAAGGGTTATGTGTGAATAGAAAGTGTATGTTTATAAATGCACTGTCAAAGGTCTGTATTAACCAAACCAGCATTTATTTGCCCATCTTCATATAACACCACTTTGATCTTTTGCTAGACACCTGGAGTCCACATCTCTCAATCCATCTAATTTGAGTAATTTTGACTCTCTTCCTGGTTCTAGGGACAGTCATGTGACTCAGGTCTGGCCAATCAGAGGACTGCACCCTCTGCCCAGTCAGGTCAGAGAGACTCAGGGCACGGTCTCTCTGCTGATATCGGAGCTGCAAGAATGAAAGGAAAGGGAGGCTGAGGATAGGGCCAAGACAGGGAGCCAGAGCAAGAGAGTAAGAATGAGAGTGGGAGAGAGAAATCACAGACAGTGATGACATTTAAGCCTTTGGATTAAGGCCCATTGGAAATTCTGCATCTACCTCCAGACTTCTTAGTAATGAGAAAACAAATATCTTCTTGCTTGAGCCAGGTGGAGTGGGGCTTTCTGTCACCTGCAATTCAAAGAGTTCTAAATAATTCAAATGGCTCCTAAAACAAAAGATGCTCAAATTCATTTATAATAAGAAGAAAAATAAAGTAAAATTGATACCATTTTTTTTTTTACTCTCAAGCTGATTGGCAAAAATCCAAAACACACAGTGTTGGCAAAGCTGCGGGGAAATAGACAATTTCATACATGGCTAGAAGGAGCATAAGCTGGTACAAGCCCTGTGAAGGGCAATTTGGAAATGCCCGTAAACATGACAAATACATATCCTCAGATATGTGATGAAGTGAGAATTTTTCTGATTTTTTAGATTCTTTTTTTCTTACTGGCAGAGGAATTCAGCAGGAATTCTCAGTTATATTCAGATATATTCACACACATGCAAAATGAGCTATATACAAAGCTACTTGTTATAGTATTGCCTTTAATAGCAAAATAATCAACTTACATGGTCATCAGTAGACAACCAGGTAAATAAATTTAGTTGTGTTCATACAGTGGGAATATTCTGAAGCTAGAGAGAGAGGTGAAGGCAAGGGGGAATTTTTATATTCTGATAAACAAAATTTCCAACATATAGTGTTATATAGAATAATTAAGATGGAGAAAAAAGATGGTACAGTACCTTTTATGCAAATAAAAGCAAGTAGTTTTTAAAAGATATTTGTATGTGCATAAAATGTTCTCTGGAGGCACAAAAGAAACCGTTTAATGACAACATTGTTAACCTTTGATGTGGTCTTGGTAAAAGGGAAATTTATTTCACTATATTCTTTATGCACTTTGTTTTGGGACCATATAAATACATTACCTATTCAAAAATTAAATGAATAAACTTTTGACATTTTTTTCTACTAGGACCCAGCAGCTACAGAACGATAAAAACCGGTTATGGATCCAGGCACTGAACTGCATAAATTCAACAAGCAGGCGTCTTCCATTTTCTAGAATATCTGGTCTATTGCAGTCCTAAGAGATCCGTGTTGCGCAGCAGAAAATAGATGTTCTGTGATGAGAGTGGCATCTTCAGGACAAACTGAGAATTTTTCTGTTTTTCCATTATTTTTTTCTTACTGGCCAAGGAATTCGGCAGAGCATGGAGGAGGAAGGTAGTGAGCGTGAATTTGCTAGTTATGAAAGTTGCTAGTTATGAAAGTTTTTCAAATACTAGTAGAGATATTGCAAACTAAACTATTTTTATATAAGGTTCACAGGGAAGCAGTGTGGAATGGAGGAGTAAAAGTAGACTCCTCCGACTATAAATATTGCCTTTGTCACTCCCCAGCTGTGTGGCTTTAGGCAAAGTCACTTAACATTTCTGAGCTGTAGAATCTACACTTATGAAATGAGGATAATAAAACTTATCTAAAAGGGCTATTGCCTTTTCACTTTTTAAGGGAACTTCCTAGCCAGAGAAACGCCCCACCCAACAAACAGCAGCTGCAATTGTTCAGTCCCTGAGGCAAATGCAGGCCCCCAAACCCATCCTTCAGGAATGAGATGCTAGGCAGTTGCAACCCAGGGAAGGGGCATCCCCATCTTAAAGGGGGCCATGAAAGACAAAGGTCAAGAGAGAAACTTCCAGGGTGACTCAAATTGTATGACCTCCATGGTCAAGGGCCTTGGTAAGTGTTTAAGTGTTTGAGATTAGAGACCATTCTGTGCTATTTCCCATTCTCCTCTTTTCCAAATGAAAAGTTTTATTTCAATTATTGTCTCTCTATAAATGTATAATGTGAGTTATGGTTTTCATTTAATCATAGTTTGCTGGACTATAAGAAGCCACATTAAGACTTGACCAAGAAAAATATGCAGCACTCAGAGATTCTGGACTTGGAACAATAATTAGTTTATATATGAGGGATATATATATATCTGGGATGTGCCATGAGCAAGTTTTTATTGTGAGTAGTATAGCTGCATTATATTGATACGGGCATTTTGTAGCATATATGCGTGGTTAGAAAGGTATGCTGTCTTGTGACTCAGGGTTGGACAAACAGAGCTGTGCCTCCCCTGACAGCACAGGTTCAAGGATAGGCACATAATATAATTGAGGGCAGTGAAAGTCAGGCTTAGGCCTTTCTGCCCATGTTGGAGCTGTGAGAATGAAAGCTTGGTGCTGCCTGGGAGAGGAAGAAAGAGAGAGAGAGACAGGCAGAAAGACAGAGACAGAGATAGGGAGCAGAACCAGGTTTGATGAGATCCTTTGAGTCCTTGGATCATTGCAGGTCTCCAGATGTACCCACCAACTTTATTTTATGTGAATCCTATTTCTTTCTATTGCTTAAACCAATTGAGTTGCATTTTCTGCCACTTGTAATTGAGTTCATATGAAAAGATGCTATACTCCCTCATAAAAAAGAAATATGTAGACTGAAACTACACAGAGATAACATTTTTTCCTTACCATATTGACAAAAGTCCAAACATTTGAAAGCACATGGCTGGACAAGGTATGGGGCAGAAGGCATTCACATACAGGATTAGCAGGTGTCTAAACTGCTACAACTCCTATGGGGGGAATTTTATAAAAATTACAAATGCATCTATCCTTTGATCCAGAAAGTTCACTTTTATGACTTTATCATACACATATACTTAAGTAAGAGAAAGACCAACATGCTAGTTATTCTCCCTTTGCTTCCTTGCCTAATTTCCATTCTCAGTTTTTCTCCACCGTGCTTTGGTCTAGGAGGCTGGCCTCTACTGAGAACAGTACACAGCCTCATCTCCCCTCTGGCCTCTGCTTACATTAGGTTAATAGAGGGGTGGGGTACCAGCATAAGGAGGAAAGAGGAAGGAAGAGAGAGGTCAAGATATTTATTCCACTGACCCCTGCCTTGACAAGAATGATTCTGGAAGAGACTGCATTTCTCTATGGCCACTGCCAATGTCAGATGGCCTCTTCCATGGCTAGAGACATCACCAGACTCCTGTGACACCAATTCTTCTCCATCATCCCTGCAGCCCAAATGCTGGTGACAGATTTCTGTTGCAGCTAATCCCTGGGTGTTGACCATCCCTTTTCAGTTCCCTGAACCCCTAGCCATTTGTGATATATAGTATATGTTAATATATTTCATGTATCAACTTAAAATTTACATAAGTATATTTAATATACTAAGCATATTTACTTAGTATACATAAGTTTATGTGTCAACTTGACTAGGGCCATGGAGTGCCCAGATATTTGTTCAAACAGTATTTTGGGATGTTTCTTTGACGGTGTTTTTATATGACGACATTTAAATTGGCAGACTGAATAAAGCAGATTGCCCTCCACAATGTCAGTGGGCCTCATCCAATCATTGAAGGACTGAATAGAATAAAAGACTCCCTGGATCAGAGAGAAATCTCCTTCCTGATAGCCTTCAAACTGAGACATCAGCTCTTCTTGGTCCTACAGCAGCCTGCTAGTCGTTGAACTTGAATTGGAACATCAGATCTGCAGATGTTGGACTTGCCAGCTTCCATAATTGTGCAAGCCAATTCTTCATAATAAATCTCTCTGTGTACATATACACTATTGGTTCTGTTTCTCAGGACAGCCCTAACAAATACACCATACTTTTAAAAATATTTCCTTCATTAAATTCTCATCAGTTAAACTCTTTGAGTATATTTATTTCCTATGGGGGCCTCAACTGACATAGAAATTGGTATCAAGAATGGCCCGAGGAAATAAACCTTCAAGATGGGTTCTGGGGAGAAAAAACCCAAAAAGCCCAGAGCCTTGAAATTCTGACTCAAAGAATAAGGGAAGAATCAAAAAGCCTCAATGGTGGCCTCAAAAAATTCTTATCTGTAGTGCAGACATGACTGAAAATTAGGTCCAAGGACTAATTATATATGTCGCAGAGAAGCAACAGTAGTTAAATGTTCAACCTCTCCAGGTATCACATGCCAGTTAAGGCACTAGTTAATAAGGACTGGGATTCCGAGACCTGGAATAGAAACATTTGGCTAACACACGAGGCTGAGTTTTGGACCATGAAATCCCCCTAAATTGTCCTTGCCTAGGTAAGAAACCATCCTTTACCCTCTTTCCCAAGGGATCTTGATTTCCCTTACATAAATTTCCTTTGGTGATTTAACCTAGAACAGTTGTTATCTCACAAGGGGAGTCAGTCCTCCCCACTACCCAGCCTCACTGTCTCTCATTTTCCTACAGGCCCCAGATGAGAGTTAAATGCCAGCAGAGCCCAAAGGGAGAGAGTGAGGTTGCCTCTGGGAGTAGATAAGGTATACTCTGAATGAGTTGCAAGATCTTACCCATTTGTATTGGCAGGAGTCTAGGGAGCCACTCAGGCATTGATTCTAAGCATCTTAAATGAAACATAAGATTGTATCAGGACAAATTTATTGGTACGCAGGCACTCACAAAGTTTAAAGTGTTGGCTGGATGCTGAAATTTTTTGAGCAAGCTGTATAGCGCAAAGTTCAAAGATTTAAAGAGATGGCAATGTTGAAGTGGATCTATTTGTATACAGGTTATGTACTCATCTCACACCCCCAATCAAAACTAGCAAGGGGGATCAGAAAACAATTTATTCACCACTCTTTAGTTATTAAGAAATGCCTTTAAAAGTTCTGCGTAAAAAGCCAGATTTAGTAGGCATGTGGCAATGATGGAATGTGCCCCCATGGAATTGGGCCTGATTTCAATGGGAGTCATAGAATCCTGGAAAGGTGGATGCCAAGTGGCTCTGCTTGACCATCAGAGATAAAACAGGAGTGATTATTTTAATGAGTCACAGGGATGTGCTAATCAGGGTGTTTGACTCACAGTTTCATTAAATTGATATTATGCTGATTGGAGCTGGTAAACAGGAAGTGGAACAGCTTGAGTGACTCAGGGAGATACATGCAGTCACAGAGTAGAAGACCAGCCCTGTGAAAGCGCAGGGTCTTTCTCCATTGCTGAAGTTTCTAGGGATCAGGTGTCTATGTGAGAGACAAGTTGCTACACCGAGTAACATCACTGCAAAGATAGAGTGACAATGCATAGTGAGCTTCTTTGGAATTTAGAGCCAGGATATTCCACATTTGGCTGCATAGCTCCAGTGACTTTTTTGGATAATCCATAAGGCAACCAGTTTGATTGGAGCCTAGAGCAAGAGTTAGACAAGGCCAGTGGTGTGCTAGTAAATGTTTAACAATCAGCTTTCCAGTAAACAAAAAAACCTCATTTGTAGCATTTGCCAATTTTTATGGCATAAATACACTCATCATGGCCAATTTCAAGCTACCAATGTGACATCAATTAGCTCACAAAATTTCTAAGTATTTAATGGTTGGCTGTCATGAACCAGTATAAACTAGGTCCAGCACACCATGGGTTCAGGCTAAGAAGCAATCTGCCATGCCTCTTGGGACTTAAAATCTAATAGACTCAATGGTACTTGACACATCCGTGACAGAGATACCATATGAATGTTTTGCAAGCCCCAGCATTACAGAGCAGATCCAGAGGGTTTTGTATTAAAGCTTCTTTGATCAATACCTATTAACCATTTGAAAAGCACATTTGGTCCAGGTGTGGTGGCTTACACCTAGCCCAGCTACTCAAGAGGCTGCTATCTGCAGATATCAAGTCTTCTAGTGAGGAGCTGACAGTCTGAGACAGGTTCTTGGGTTAAACAGATATTAATTCTTAATTAATGTCTTATGTCTAATGTCTTATTAGTCCATTCCTATTTCTTGCCTTGAGGGACTGCTGCATGTGAGGCATTGTGCTGGGACTATAGACGGAAACCAGAGGAGCGTGATACGGCTCTTGCTCTCAACATGCTAGGTTCCAGGTAGGGAAAGGCTGTCTGGAGAGGGAGCAACTCCAGTCCGGTGACTGCTTGAGCCCAAGAGTTGGAGGCTTCAGTGAGCTACTCTAGTTTGGATGACAGAGTAAGATCCTGTCTTAAGAAAAAAAAAAAAGGGCTAGGTGCAGTAATTCACACCTGTAATCATAGCACTTTGGGAGGCCAAGGTGGGGATTGCTCAAGACCTGGAGTTTAAGGCTGCAGTGAGCTATGATGATGCCATTGCAAAGCTATCTCAAAAAAGAAAAGAAAAGGAAAGGAAAGGAGAGGAGAGGAGAGGAGAGGGGAGGGGAGGGGAGGGGAGGGAAGGGAAGGGAAGGGAAGGGAAGGGAAGGGAAGGGAAGGGAAGGGAAGGGAAGGGAAGGGAAGGGAAGGGAAGGGAAGGGAAGGGAAGAAAAAAGAGAAAGGTATACTTGGCTTGCAACTAGACCCTCATGGAAACTGAATTTCTGAAGACACTATGTGATCCAAACTGCTCACTCATAACCATTCTCTACTTTTCTATGCCTACGCTGAGCCCAAGCACACTAAACTCTAGACAGGGCATCGCTTGGGCTTCTTTGCCCTCCGGCTTCCAGGTGAGATTGGCCAATACAAAGAGAATGGAGGTCAGGAGGAGAGAGAGGTCAGGGATCCATCCTCACTTTCCCCCACTTGCTCCCTGCCGGCTATGCTCCCAGCGATAGCTGTGCTCCTCTCTGGTCACAGTACATGGGACGAGAACAATCTTCCACAGCGTCACCTCTTGCCAGCCTCCAGTAATATAATTTTGTCCCCTTTCATTTCAAGATCAGGGATGGTAAAACAACCTCCTGTGGTTTTTAGCTAATCCCTGGTTCTTCACCATGCCTTGTAGATTTCCCTAATCTTGCTTACTCTGTAAATTATGCTCTATTCAGTTAAACTGTTTAATGCAGGATATATCCTCTGGTTAATGCAGTGACTGGTGGACAGAATTATTCATTGAAACTCCATTTGAAAGAGGCATTAGGGTAATTGCCCAAGAGTGCTTGGCAGCAGAGTGACTCCACCACTCACCAGCTTTGTAACCTTGGGAAAGTTATCTATTAGTGTCTTCTCTGTGCCTCAGATTGCTCATCTGTAAAATGGAAATAACCACTGAATTCAATGGTTGTGGCAAGGAGTACATGAGTTAATATAAGTAAAGCACTTAGAAACATGCCTGAGAACATAGTAAGTGCAAGATGAGTGATGGTGATATAAGCAAGATTTTGTAACCTCTAGAATCTGTGAACATGATGAGCTATCACTCCTGGGATTGTGTTAGATTATATAGCACACTTGTCCTTAAAATAGGGAGATTATCTGGGTAGGCCTGATCTAATCATATAACCCTTTAAGAGCAGAGAGTGCTCTTCTGCTGACAGCAGAAAGGAAAGTCGGAGAACTTTCAGGTGTGAAAGGACTTGGCCCTGCTGGTCTGAAGTGGGAGGGGGGCCATGGGAGAGGAATGAGGCTGCCTGTGAGATCAGAAACTGGCTCCTGGTTGACAGCCTGCGAGGAAACAGGAACCTCAGTCCCACAACTGCAAGGAAACAAATCCTGCCAACAGCCCTGTGTGAGCCTCAAAGCAGAGCCTCCAGCTAAGAAGCCAGGCAGGGCAACAACCTGAATTTGCCTTTGTTAGACCCAGAGCAGAAAACCTCATCAAACCCATCCAGACTTTTAACCTATAGAACTGTGAGATAATAAAAGGGTGTTTACGAATGTTTATGGCAGCACAATTCACTATTGCTAGGTCGTGGAAACAACCCAAGTGCCCGTCAATTCATGAGTGGATTATTAAAATTTGGTATATGTTTACAATGGAATATTACTCAATTTTAAGAAACGACAGTGAGCTA
>CAUYRT010002253.1:0-12397 GCA_963574885.1 Lepilemur ruficaudatus
TGGAGCACTATGTATGTACTCTCTGGACTACTTTGACAGAGTAGCTTTTTGAATGTAACAAGATAAGTCAACTTGAGTGGTAATATATTTTGGGAAATCAGCTCACTACAAATTGTGACTGTAAACATTGTACTGTAAATGTTTTGTAGTTTTCCCCCAGTAAAATTTTCGGAAGAAAAAAAAAAGATTAATTTAGTGCCTATGGTCAATTCGTAAGGCAAGGCAATTAATTAATCAGGAAATGAGCATCCACCTATACTGGACTGGAGAAACCTTATAGAAAAAAAAACTCTTATCTGATAGCTTCAATAGCTTCAAATCAAGAACTGAAAACATATGAACATAACTTGAGTAGAGGTGGGCTAATTTTTAACTCATTCTTTTTCAGATTGAGACTCCTAGAAGCTAAAAATGAAGAATAAATGGAACAATTATTGATTCATTGAAGTCTTAGTACCCAAGAACTTGATGTAAAAAAAAGTGATTTTTTAAAATTGATTATCCATAAATTAAACCCTTGTAATAAGGAAAATGTAAAAATGATGGTGAGAGTCTATTATACAAACATCTTATAACTAGTAGCTAATCTTCTGAATTATAAATAATATGGCTTTAAATATTGCCATGCTAAACATTCAATCAACACCCCAAAGGGCTAAATCATGAGCAGGTATTTTGAATAGTCTTTTACTTTAGTTTATTTTTTACCCATGTACCTTGCTGTGTCTATTCCAAGGGCTGTCATAGTCTGGCGGCCACCTCTCTGGATTATGTTATTTGCTGCAATAAGTACCTCTTCCGTCGATGAATACTTATTGAGGTTGAACTCATGGGTTACATTTTCTCCATACTGTACAATTCCAACCTGAAATACCAAGCCACTGAGAGTTATGCATCTATCAAAATTCCCTGTTTAATTTTCTTCAGCTTAAACATGCAGATCAGATATAAGACATTTTAGTTATTCAGATGAGCTTACAAATCTTCCAGTACACGAATCCTATGGGCAGCAATACTCATAGCCGTTCTGTGAACATTCATAGACAGAAGAGCAGAGATAAAAGAGCTATTATTAAACTTCTTAAATGATTGGTTTATCTATTCAACAGATTTTATGGAATGACTCTGATAGACCTTGGGAGTACAATACAAAACACCCTGATTTGGTCTCTGCCGTCATAGAGTTTCTAAACCACAGGGTGGGAGAGATTAAACACATGATCATTCAAATATAATTGCAAACTGTGAAAAGGGACATACGGGACAAGCCCTTATTAGCAAGTATTAACTAGAGGCCTAATTTAAAATGAGGGCTCCGGGAAGGCCTCTCAGAAGTTGAGACTTCAAGGGTAGGTGCTAGGAGGGCAGAGGTTCCACACAGAGGGAACTGTGTACATGAAGAAGCCTGAGATGGAAAAGAGGTAGATACACTCTAAGCATGAAAACAAAGCCAGTGAGTCCCTGCCGGGCTTTAAGGGGAGAGTGGAGCAGATGAGGCTGGAGGAATGAGCAGTGGACGTATCTTGCGGGGTGCACACTTACTTCATGCTTCATCTAGCTTAGCTGCAGCTTCATTTCTTCCAAATCAGCCCTTCTCATCTCCCTATTATTTTCTTGTTCTCTATCTTCTTTCTCCTTTCATTCCCTTTTTTCCCACAGACTGGATAATGCAGGCAGCTAACTACAGAGTCACCAAGAAGTAAAATGGCATAGAAGGGAAAGTGTCCCCAGATTTGATTACCCTTGCTCCATACACTTCCTCTTCCCCCATCCCGGCCCTCCAGAGATGCCCATTTCTCCTATACTTTTCCTATGTCCTCCTTTAAAGGTTGATGTGAACTGGTAAACTAATCTGTATTAAGAATTCTGACTGCAGATGACTTTTTGTTTAACCTTCCTATATCAAAATTTGGGACGTAGAGAAATCCCAAAGGAAATGTCTCTTTATTGTAGAAATTTTAGGCACTTTGTTACTTGGGTAGGGAAAGTATTAATGTTATGGTTTGAGACAGGGATGCCTTTTTTCCAAGGCAATTGCCTACTCTGCCTGTGGGTAAAGTTGCCTTTGTTGCTTGCTTTAAAACCAATCCTATTTCCAAGTCTAACCCTATTTCCAAGTGGCACAAAGGCTCAGTATCAACTTTCTAGCCTCCACTACTGATATCACTGCTGTCAGAAACCTTCAGGCTTAATTTTATGATTTATAGATACATTTCCACTACTGAGTCTTTTTGGAAACCAAAAGCATATTTTGGCATTTTCAGAAACAAATAAGAAAAGCCCAAATTTAAAACATTTTTTATCATCTTTGAGCTACCTTCTAGAGCATACTGGACATCTTACAGCAAGTATTTTACTATGCTTAAATAAGGACACTATGCTATATTTTTAATTCTCTTTTTAAACTTTCTTCTCTAATTTATTCAAATCATAGCAACAGAAATTATTATTACATTTCATAAATGAGGAAACTGAGTCTAAAACACTCACTCCACATAATGAAGGGGTCGAAGGGGATCTAGTCTAAGACGTATATCCCTGATCCCAGGGCTCTTTCAATCTCACTACTTCCTCTCAACAAAAACGCGTCTCCCTGAAGTCTCCTTGCCCTGTTAGCTTCTGCTAATGCTGCTGCCATGAGTGTGACTACTTAAAGAGTTCGAGTAGCCAGCTAACTAATGGAAATACATTAGAGTATATGATAAAGTAAGCACACAAATAGATCGTATTTCAAAAAAGAAATGGAACATATGACTCCCGTAAAGATACTTAGTTAGGTATAAGACAAATAAGCAATAACTAGAAAATATATGCAAATGTAAGATAAAGTATGCATCTTAAGCTGAGGGAACATGCAACCTGCTCAATCCATGTGCAGGTTAGCCTTGCCCTATGAATGTATCTTTCAGCCAGTATCCTTTACCATCACAAAGACTATGTGCTATTATATTTGGTATAAAGATGACCAGCAGTCCCTTTGGGAACAAGGTTGGCTATAATCAACTAATCACACAAAAATAACAAAAATGGATGAAGACACACCCATGGCTCCAGTTAAGGTTATTTCCTTGATTTATAATTAAATGTGATAAACATTTGTATTACCCTCTGTACAGATTCAAAATTCTTTTCTCTAATAACCCTATAGTTTTTGGTTAGTAATCCTGGGAGACACCAAACATTTATTAAGGGAAACCATGTATATTTGATATTGTCTTTGTATATATAAATGCTCAGTTATCCAGACCTGGTCCAAATCATTTTAAATATAATTCTTGTCTCTCAGGTTAATTTAACTTCCAAAGAGGATCATTTATAAGTCAATCTGTTTCCCCCCATCCATTCATTCTCCCAAGTGTCTATTCAGCCTCCCTAGTAACACTCACTGCCACTGAACAGAATTACCTATATTCCTCATTTTCCCCTTCCCTCTAAATGAGGGTATACAAACTTCTGGACCCCATTGAGGTACTGGGTAATCACTCTGTGATTCTCCCCATGTGCATGGTAAATAATCTCCTTCTCTTATTAATCTGCCTTATTGTGAGTTGCTCTTTCAGGGAACCTTCTGGTTCTGGAAGTTTCCCCTCATCCCCACATTGCTTAGATAATCATTATGTCTAATTCTAGGTACCAAGGTGAATAAAAACTGCTGTGGAAGCTAATTGCTTACCCATTCAGGACATCTCTTAGAGTTTATTTTGTTTTTGTTTTCCTTTGTTTTTATTTGATTAAGCAAGAGGCTAAAGAACTTTGAAAGTTTTTACTCCTACTCCTGTCATTATTCTTGGAAATTTTAGCACACACTTGGATAGTCTAGTGAACATCCTAGTCTCTCGTTTCTCTGGCCTCCTCAGTTTCAGTAATCTTTTCCTCTAGCTCATTATGCCAGCCAGTCCCAAGGTCTTATCGTTCACCTTGTCATCTGGAAAAACTGCAGCACCTCAATCTCATATTCAAATGTCCTTATTTCTGACCATTAACTTCAGCTCATTTCATCAATACCCTGACCACATCAAGACCTCCAATGAATTCATTAATACTACCATTTTTTTTTTGTACTTAGCTTAGATTCCATGGTCCAAGCACTATAATCATTTACTTGCAAGCATTTAATTCCTTTAACCTCTTTTCCCCTCCATTGACTCACTTGGCTAACCTCCAACTCTGCTTAAATCCAACTATCTCCTTCCCTGTGTGTGCTTCTGCGACTCTGACTGTTGCTACACAAAAGTCACACAACTTGTAGTCTGGTCTCCTTTTAAAGTTATGACCATGAATCTCAAAGGAAGTTGCACATTTGAGTACTGTCCAACGGTACTACTACTTTTTACTAATGAGTGCACTTTGTTCCTATTTATTAATTTCAATCAAATTGTTGCCATAAACTGTTAACTTTTCAGGATAAAGAGTACCTCATTTATACAGGGGGAGGAGTTCTCATGAGAAGAGTTGGAAGTCATGCCAATTAAACAAGGCTGCTTTATTCCAGATGTGTGTTTCTGCTTTGCATTTACAGCACACTTTACATATTTTATAGAACCCACTATGAACTATTGGATTATCTGGACCAATTATCTTCACACTAAGAATAGTAAAAAATTCAAAACATAAGTCAGAAATGAGTGCTTTATATCTATCTATCATCCACGTATTTATTCACCTTCAACATGTGTGTTACTTCTATAAGCTTATTCTTTGTAAATTTTAAGATGTAAGAAAACTTGTAACTGCCTATTTCCTCTTCTGTTACACAGACTTTGCTCCAAGCAACTCCACTTGAGACTCTCTTCAGCTGACTGTCCTTGGTACTGCACTGTGCAGAGAGTGAGAGACCAGACCCTTGACTCAAGTCCTAGCTTCCCTTCCAGATCAAGCTGAGGCCTGGATTTCAGCTGAAACACAGCCTTGCTTGTCCTCTGTTCTGTTTTGCTTCCTCAAGCCCGTTACTATTTTCTATTGGAAGGGCTTCCTTAAAAATAAAATCACTATCATGTGACTCCTTCTCTCAGGGTTTGCTTCTGGGGAGCTTGGACCTAAGGCAGCTGCTGTCTGCGTTCTTCCATTTCTACCTTAGCCCAGGCCAGACGTCGTTGCCTTGAACCTGGGCTATGGCAATGGTTGGTCTCTCCACTGCTGAGCTCCCTCCTGAAATTCTGCTTTCATCACATCATTTCCCTGTTCAAAAACCTCTAATAATTGTTCATTGCCTACATCGATGCCTTTGAAATACACTTTAAAAAAGAACTTTTTATTCTAATTTCAAAGGAAATAGATAAAACTCCAAGCTGCTCCTTGAAATACTAGGACCTTATGTCAAAATACAGTTTTTCTGCCCCGTCCCTCAGTCCCTCAACAGTCTGGTCCCACCTTCTCCGTTGACCCTCATCTTCGGAACTTCTCAGTGGGAACTCCACTCCTACCAAATTCTTCTATCTGTCCCTCTAACTGGGCTAAATTCTACCCATTCTGTAATCTTCACTTCAAGAGCCTCTTTCTCTGTAAAACTTTCCATGTCTAGTTGCCACAATAGCACATACTGATCTTCTCCTCCTCAGGACTCTGAAGCAAACTAGTCTGTGAGTAATGCATTCTTTTTTTGTTGTTGTTGAAACAGTCTCACTCTGTTGCCTGGGCTAGAGTGCCGTGGTGTCAGCCTAGCTCACAGCAACCTCAAACTCCTGGGATCAAGTGATCCTGCTTCCTCAGTTTCCTGAGTAGCTAGGACTACAGGCACTCACCAACATGCCCAGCTAATTTTTTCTATTTTTAGTAGAGATGGAGTCTCACTGTTACTCTGGCTGATCTCGAACTCCTGACCTCAAGCGATCCTCCCACCTCGTTCTTCCTGAGTGCTAGGATTACAGGTGTGAGCCACTGCACCCAGCTGAGTACTGCATTCTTCTCAACAGTTCTTTTGCATGCTTTATCTCCCCAACTACATTGTAAGTTTTCAAGGGACATGCAGGGGTAAAGAGCATGGACTATGTCATGGCTCTTGGTATTCTCTTATGCCTTACTACTGTTTTGCTTTGTTGACAGCTGACCCTACTACATTCTTACTAGATGACTGTAACATTTCACATAAGCAAATGGAAAAGTGAGATAGCAGGGAAATAATGATAAGCAGAAATAGAGAGATACAATGAAGTGTGGGAAATGAGAAGAGTGGGCAGTGGAAACTCAAATCTTAGGGAAATGGCATTCAGTGTAGGTCCCTGGCTGATACTAGGGTGCTTGTTTCCTTAGGAACCAAACAGAGTAAGATCTGCTCTGCTGTGAGTATTTTTCAGAAAAGGATACCATTTATTAATTTGCATTACAGGAAAAGGGTGCTGAATATTGGTGAAATGCAAATCAATAGAAATAGTTTCAGTCCTAGTTTATCTTATAATTTAAGGCAGATGAAACAAATTCATATAAGTGTAACATGTACATGTGCAGCAGAATCAGATAAGTATGAGAATTAAATAGCAAGATAAAAAGGGAGCCAAGTGATGAATACACTTTGGAGAGAGGCAGGAGGAGAGACAATCACAAGCATATTTACTGTCGCACATTGACGAGCCTCATGTAGGAAAGAAGATCCAGCTTCCAGAATGAGATAGCCAGGTCAAGAACAGGCAACAGATAATGAAATACTGTGGGAAGAAACAAAGCAGTTTTGAGCCTGGAAAAGATGTCAAGGGTGATAATTAAAGAAATTTATTTAAGTCATTCTAGAAATTGAGAGAAAGAAAAACAAACAGTAATCGTTATATTTGATTTGAAGCAGCCAATTGCATTGGAATGGTACAAAAACCAGAGGGTAGAAGTTAAGTAGAGAGCCGGTGACGATGAGTAACAGAGATGGAAAGATTCTAGGCATTTTATTGAATGGAAAAAAATAAGCAGGAATAGCAGCTAAAAGAAGCAACTGGGTTAGATGTGGACAGTCTTTATGGGAGACTGGAAGGAGAGTAGCTATGGCATGAGTAAGAGGGAGGATGAACATAGTAACAGACTCTTCTTGTTATAACAAGGGGAGACAAGTAGTCACAAGCAGAAGGAACAGTTCCTTTTCAGAGACTACTGGACCAGACATGTTTACCTCCCGGGAACATGTGGTTTGAACTTCATGATTAAGTAGAATGAAAGACATACATGGGTAATTACAATCTGAGGTCAAAGAGACCTAAGAGCTGATTCAGGCTAAAGCATAAACCAGGCGCACAATTGGTTATGAATTTTGTTACATGAACAAGAGGTTTGTGACTTATTAGAAACTTCCACTCAGGTATAAGATTTACAATCCTTTTTCAGCTAAGCCTCCAAACTATTAATAATATCCAGTCACTTTTTCCCAGGGAATACTAGCATGCCTTTGTGTGTTACTAGATATGATTTTAAAAAAGAATTCAATGGTCCAATAATCTGGAAAAACAATGAGTAAACCAAAGGTAATTATGTTTCTTTATAGCAGGTCTACCTCCCCATCTCTCTCTTTCTCCAATCTATATGAAAAATTCCACACATTTTAAATGGTGCAAAAGAGTAATGCTTTCTCTTACTCCTGTCTCCAATTTCTTTACTCAGACTCATAAGCACACTCTTTTGAAAATGTTCTCACAGTATTTTAATATAAAAGCATGATGGTGGATTACTAATTGGAAGATGTGATATATTTTGTTCTTGTTTAAGGAAATATCTTTTGTGAGGATCAACAAAGCTTCAACACCGCATATAACATAGTTTGGGAAACATTGCTCTACAATGGTAAGAGTTACCTACTTGTGAAGATCAATGAATTGTTTTGTTTTATTCACCTTATTATATTTATGACACACTATCATGTTTTGTATTTATTTAAATGCAAGAATTGACCTCATTTTCAAGTTGGAAGTTTTTTGAGATTAAGGACAACATTTTAGTGATTTTTTTTTTTGCTGGTCATGACCCCTAGCGTAATACTTGAGCAATTACCCAAATGGTTCATTTATTTTGGGGGAAGAGAAGAAAGAAGGAGAAAAGTGAATGTGAGAACATATGAAAGGAAGGACAATGATAAGAAATCACTGAGAAGAGGAACTGCCTGATTATTCTCTCATGAAACAAAGTCACGTTTAAGATTTTAATGAATGCCTTAAATGACAAGGGAGTTTAAGAAAAAGATGTGTTTAAAGTAGCTGTAAGTATTGCTATGGTTTGAACATGATTTGTCCCCACCAAAACTCAGGTCGAGACTTGGTCCTCAATGGGGTGTCAGGAGGTGAAGCCTTAAAGAGGTGACTGGGTCATAACGAGGGATTATGCCTTTGTCTCGGGACTTCTCAATCTTGCAGGACTGAATTAGTTACTGTACAAGAGTGGATTATTGTAAAGCAAGACTGTCTGTCATGTTTGGTCCCTTTCATCATATCATGACACAGAACAAGGGCCTCATCAAAAGCCAACCAGAGGCAGCCACTTCATCTTGAACCTCCTAGCCTCCAGAACTGTGAGCTACATAATTCTTTTTCTTTTTAAATATATATTACCCAGTTTCAGGTATTCCATGATAACAACAGAAAACAGACTAAGATAAGTGTATGGAGTCAAAGACTTATGAAGGAATGGAGTTATTTATTTAGAATTATATTATTACCTTCTATTGTTAAGTCAGAGTTTTAATACCAGCACCAAAATTTTAATGCCTAGCATGAGCTAAGTTTCTGGGATTTCATTCAACAATTAATGTCATCAAGTCAATGGTTTCTTTAGAGAAGTAATTATAAGCTAAAACAACACGGGTTTTCACATTTCTGTAAAATGCACAATTGCTTAACATGACAAGAGCTCAGGCTGTGTGTCTGGCCAATGTATATTTCATTTTATCAAACTATGCTATAAAGTCTGTTCTTACAACATGCTTCAAGTGTGATTAAGTCACCGTATGAATGTGGTGACAATACAGACTGCAATCTGAGTTAACTGTCAGCTATGTTAGCTGAGGCCAGCCTTAACCTTTTGTCACTATGGGGGTAGGGACATAAATGGGACTGACTCACAGGTAGATGATCATTTTCTAAGGAAATGAGTGTTCAGAAACATAAAGTTGATAGATAATACATATAGGTTCTAGGAAAAAATTGTCTTTGGCTGGCCTCTTTCTTGATGGAGGGTGTTGCAATGAAAGTGACTCAGGCTCAAAAATGCAAGGATAGGAAGAAGTTAAAGCAAAGTTGGTTCATTGTATTTGTGGAGAAGGGAGAGGGCTGCGGGAGAAATCAGCGCTGGGGTGAATGGGGCTAGATGGGTAAACAGCGCAAAGAAGAGCCTGAGACAAAACATAAAGGGGTACCCATGGGAGTCCCCCACAAGCAAGTATCCTTTAGCTCAGTGGATTGATTTGAATTCATGAAGCAGAGTAAGAGAAAGAGGTCACTACAATAATGATATCTAATATAGGAGAAATCAAAAATTCCAGGAATTTCATTTTTCTGACATAAATAACTTGCATCATGTGCTAAGCAACACAAAAAATTCTAAACGGCACTCCATAAATAAAAGGATGAAGGCACAGTCCTGTCATCATGGAAGTCACAGTCTACCAGGAGAGACAGATCCATAAATCAGAGAGCAATGCCACTGAGTGATAAGAGCGATAAGTAAATATGTGCTTATGGTATGCAAATGCTATGGGAACCTGGGAGCGGAGGGTGTTTTTCTTGAGAAAGGTTGGGGAATAACCATAGAAAATTACAGAGACAGTGACATTTGAACTGAACTAAGTTCTCCTAGCACATAAGGCCTGGGGTGGAGAAGAGCATCAAGGCAAAGGGAATAACATGAGTGCAGCACCCACGTGCAGGGAAGGCCAGGGCCAAGGAGAGGCTGAAGGGCAAGAAGTAAGTGGGCACAGGGAAAGCAGGATGCACGGGGAGTGGCCAGGCCAGGTGGCCAAATGCCTGTTAGTCCATTGGAGAGCTTGCATGCTATTCCGCAGGCAACAATAGGAGATTTTTATTCAGGGAAATGATCTGAACTTGACTTTGGAATGATTATTCAGATGTGTGATAGATGGAGGTAGGGGAGGATGGAGACAGGGAGGCTAGCGAGAGAGAGATTCACCTTATTCCCTACACTACGTTCAGAAACCGTGGCTGGACTGACAAGGGTATGGCTGCATGGCTAAGTCAGGCTTCTATACAGAACTAAAAGCAATGAATCAGGCCCCAGATTTAAGGCTTCTGGAGAAATGGCCATAAAATGTGCAGTGAAAAGAAAGATAAATAATATTCCTAAAATTTAATTAATTTCTCTCTTTCATTTTGCCTGGTTTAATGCTATGCTACACTTTTGATGTGAACAATCTAGACATTGTTCCATTAGTATATTTCACTTTTATATCAAGCCTCACAATTTACTGGTTTTATTTAGGATAATGCATTCGCATTTGACATATTTATATCATCCTCATTTATTATTAAAAGCAATGTTATGTTTAGGTATTGAGGATCAATAAGACCTCCATAATGTTTATACCATCATATCTTTTATGGCAAGCTCAGAGTGTTTCAGGTTTGTTTTTATAGGTGGTTTTTAAAAAGGCAATTTTATAGCCTTTACTCTGTCTTGGGTAAAAAATTGGTTGACAAAAATTTCTTGACTATGCTTGCAGAAGTCTTAATGGGGCCACACAGAAACATGGAAGAGATTCTGAATAACTATTTAGAGTGGATGTTTCCATCATTGTGTTGCATTCCCCTAACGTATACTAATTGTCACCTGGAAAAGTTAATGTAAGCTTTTTTATTTGCCCTTCCTTCCTTCCTTCCTTCCTTCCTTCCTTCCTTCCTTCCTTCCTTCCTTCCTTCCTTCCTTCCTTCCTTCCTTTCTTCCTTCCTTCCTTCCTTCCTTCCCTTCATACTTACCTCATTTCTCCCTTCTTTTTTTCTTTTTGGAGGTAACAACTACTTTAAGCAATGCTTCTTATCTTTGAGACTGTCTTTCATTGCTTACAATTAATTACTAAATGACAAATCTAAGACTGCAGAGAATAGGAATAACAGTAGATCTATACCTATTGTACCAAATGCGTAACTGATCAATGTAGCAAACAAAAATTCAGGAGGTATAGTCAAAATACAGCTTTTGTTGTGTGGTCCACCATCCCTTTACAACTTATTTAGTGAAGTTCTTCTGTTATCCCTAGGTGGAAAGATAAACGTCTTACAGCTTTTCTTATTCTTAGCTTTAAAATGTCTATTAATAAAAAAAGTTCTATATTTTAATTTAGGTTGTATCACATGAAATTGCTCTATTTATAGGCCAGAATAAAAAGTTCAAAATGGCAATAATTTCATATGATTCTATCTAAATTAGAACCAAGGAGGCAAAACATCAAAGTCAATTTATAGTTAAATTTTCTGTCCTACTCCTACTAAGGGCTTACAGAAGGTAAGAAGCCTATAGTTGAGCAAGGGGCAGGACTGGCCTTTTCTTTGTTTTTCTACTTGTTTTCCCTTAGATTGCTAACTATAATTTTGGCCCTGTCCAGGGACAGGGGTAAGGAAGAAAATAAGGGGTGTAGAAATTCTTACTGGATTGCTACTATCCTAAGATGATTCAAGTCCTAATAGATGTTTACAACTTTTTCGTGGGTTCTTTGGAGAACTCCCTTGATTGAGATGTCTTACCTACATCCTTGCCCTGTGTGAATGCATTTCACTACCTCAGTTCCTAGAAATTACATAGGCCTTCTGCTTTCTCTACAGAGACATCCCCTTACTTCCAGGAAACTGTATGGAGTCCCTAACATGACCTCATGGGAAACACACACATTCTGTGTTCTAACAATCTTCTGGGGATGCAGGCTGGTTCCAGTGCAGCTACCTCTGCTCTGACTTGCCTGTCAGCAGCTAGACGTAACAGCCGCTGTCATCCCTTTTAGGTATTTCAGGCAGGAGTCAGGCATTAGTCAACTACGTGTCCCAACTCCAGTAGACATATACCAAGATCATCATCTGATCCCACTGAAGCCTTTCTCAGTAGGTTCTTTCTTTCTTTCTTTCTTTCTTTCTTTCTTTCTTTCTTTCTTTCTTTCTTTCTTTCTTTCTTTCTTTTCTTTCTTTCCTTCTTTCCTTCTTTCCTTCTTTCTTTCTTTCTTTCCCTTCCTTCCTTCCTTCCTTCCTTCCTCCCTCCCTCCCTTCCTTCCTTCCTTCCTTCCTTCCTTCCTTCCTTCCTTCCTTCCTTCCTTCCTCTCTCTCTCTCTTCCTTTTTTTTTAAAAAAATAAATATGGGGTCTTGCTCTTGTTGAGGCTGGTCTCGAACTCTCTGAGCTCAAACAATCCACCTGTCTTGGCCTCCCGGAGTGCTAGGATTACAGACGTGAGCCACCGCGTCAGGCCCTCAATAGCTTCTTTCTACAGAGAATTCC
>CAUYRT010002254.1:0-25936 GCA_963574885.1 Lepilemur ruficaudatus
CCTTCTGCCTTCTGCCATGTGAGGACACAGCTTTCAAGGCACTATCTTGGGAGCAGAGAACTGGGCCCTTACCAGACACCAAACCTGCCAGCGCCTTGATCTTGATCTTCCCAGACTCCAGAACTGTGCATCACCTAAAGCAAGCTCAAAGCCACTGCAAAATAGTAAGTATTCTAATATTTATGCCAGAAAAAGCAAGTGACAAATACACACATGCACAGAAGACATGTGAAAAGAATATCCCTGGAAGGATATATGCACTAGAACCTCATATAACTGATGGTCTCTAGGGAGGGGAATATAAGGACTACCCCAGGGGTGGGAGAGAGACTTTATTTACTAGATACCTTTTGAATTTTTTTCCATGTGCATATCTACTTTCTCGAACAGAGATCAGTCACTGTGTTTCATGTGACAGTCACATTAAATGATGTATGATGTTTTTGATCCAAGTTTCTCCAACACGAAAGGATCATTGGCTGGGTGTGGTGGCTCATGCCTGTAATCCTAGCACTCTGGGAGGCCGAGGTGGGAGGATAGAGAGGTCAGGAGTTCAAGACCAGCCTGAGCAAGAATGAGACCCCATCTTTACTAAAAATAGAAAGAAATTAGCTGAACAAAAATATATAGAAAAAATTAGCTAGGCATGCCTATAGTCCCAGCTCCTCAGGAGGCTGAGGCAGGAGGATTGCTTGAGCCCAGGAGTTTGAGGTTGCTGTGAGCTAGGCTGACGCCATGGCACTCTAGCTCGGGCAACAGAGTGAGACTCTGTCTCACCCCCCCCCCCAAAAAAAGGATCATTATCTGGGTTTCTGTTTTGGTTTAAAAACAATACAACATTCTAGCTAAGTTAATATTCAACATTATTCCTTTCCTTTGAATCTGTTGGAGTGTGGGTGTGAGTAAACCATACAGTTGTCCAAACAGTTCAGAAAGGCACACAAAACAATTAGTGTTGCCATACTCATTTTCTTTTGGGACAAAGGAAATGGTGGTCTGTGGAGATGGACTTAAGGAAAGTGCTAGTTTGCTTCAAGAGTCACTGGGATCATCAGAAAGTATATGTAACACAGTGGGAGAAACTGAATCAACACTACTGACATAAACAAGATTCTATCCTAAGACATCTTTCCTTGTAGCCTGTCTGGCACAACACTCTGCCTCACACCCTGTCCTCCAACCTACATGAATGCCAAACCGGGCCACTGTGCCCACCCATCCCAACTGTGTCCTGATTTCCTGCTTCTCCTTCAGATCTCACTCAGCTCCACCTCACGCCAGGTCCAGTCTTTTTCACATGTGATCACTACGTCCTGTGCCTCTGCCCACAACACTTACTTTAGTTGTAACCGTACATCTACAGCCTGTGTTCTCCATGGAGGAAAGGACTTTTCATATTATGTTAGCTCAGTTTTATCCCCAATGGCTGACACATAGCAGGCACTCAATAAATATTCATGACCTAGTAGGAAAATATAAATACTTTAAATATCAACTAACAAATACTTACTGAACATACTCTGTGCCAAGTGCTAGGGATACAGTGATGAACAAGATACAAATATACACTATGCACATATTACAATTATATGTGTGTGTGTTTATCTTAAGGTATCTGGTTATGGTACAGGAATAAGCGATGAGTATGTGAAAGAATGAATTGGCTTACAGAAGAGGCCTAGAAATAAGAAGATAAAAAAATAGGTGTCCATATATGACAACACTTTTGACTAATGTTAACTAACTATGGTTGAAGGTAAATATTGTCATTTGTGTGCACAAGCAATCGTACAATGGATAGCTGACTGTAGTCTGTTTATTCAGGATGTTTGGGGACATCCTGAAGCACATGTCTTGGAACCTCAACACATGTGCATAAGCAGATAACAGGGTTCTGCTCACCACAAGCCTGTGTCACCAGAAGAGTAGGAGCTAGTATACAAGCCACAGCGCTCAAAGAGTCAGTGGTATTCCCGTAGCATAGATGAAGGGGTCACAAACAGATCCTGGACTACCAAGCAGGTATAGCTTCCCACTGACCCATCTTTGTAGAACAGAGCGTAAGAACCTTGTTGTATGTCAGAAGAGTGAACGAGGGAGAGACAATATTCATTTAGCTGTATATGTTTTGTCAAGTTACTGATACTTCCTTCTATTGTTTCCGCTGGAAAAAGAACAGGGAAAAGTGAAGTCTGAGCCTCTGCTGGAATTAATCATTCTTTATTTTGCTGCCTTCAGATCGTTACTCTCTAACGATTAATAAGCTAAGAGTACGCTTAGGGTCACCATCAGTGGGGTCACTGTGCTGGTTCCTGGCCACATTTACATTGTTTTTTTTTTAGTTTATCTGTCTACTTTTTCTTAAGTTGTATATATCTCCAGGTAGAAAATAAGGATGTTCAAAACAAAATAGAAACTTGACTAACGGAACCCAACCACTTCGAAGACACCATGTGCTGTTCTGTTGCTATATTTTCCATTTAGGTAAAAGTCAAATGACTGAACACACACACTGCGATTTTCATTGAAATTTTTCCAGGATACGGCCTGAGGCATACCCACAGTACAAAAACTACAATTTCCACAGAAGAATCACTGACATTTGGCACAGCAATTAATTTGAAAGAAGCCTCAAGAGTTTTAGTTGATCCTAAGCTAAATTTGAGGGGACTAAACAAGTTCATCAAAATTCAGACTGGAGGAATATCATGACCAAATCAAAAGGAGATAATAATCCTGCCGTTCTTGACTATAGCCAGACCATGTGGGTACAATTAAGGGCACCACCTTTAAGAGATCGGTGAGAAAAAAAGAAAGGAGCCAGAACAGGGAGAGGAAAGAAAAATGTAGGGAGTCCTGGATAAGATGTTCTGGGAGAAACCTCTCAGAAAACTGGAGAAGCAAAGTTGCAGGAGGGCCATTCGAGGATGTGAAGGACTTTCTGCTGCACGGGGGTGGGTCACTCCCTGTAAGTCCAGAGTTAGACCTGTGGGCAGGTGATGCTGTTCTAGCTGCTAAGCACCGTGCCACGGAACCTCAACACGTGCATAAGCAGGCAACAGGTTAAAGCTAAGCCTAAGGCCATTTGCTGGACTTTTCAATTGGACAATACATTTTCTGTTTTGTTTAAGCCACTTTAGGTAAGGTTTTCTGCCACTTCAACTGAAAGAGTCCCAAGTGACACAAAATCTCTTCTGCCTTCTGAGGTAGCAAGTTCCACATCTCCAGAAGCAGCCAAGCGAAGGTAAGTAGTAACCATTTGTCAGGGATTGGAGAAAAGGGACTCTAAACTGAGACAAAGCTAAGCCTACATGACTTTATTAGTTTGCCAGGGCTGCCCTGTAACAAATATTACAGACTGGGCTTGTGGCTTGAACAACAGAAATTCATTTTCTCACAATTCTGGGGGTCAGAGTCCAAAATCAAGGTGTTGGCAGTGGTGATTTCCTCCAAGGCCTCTCTGCTTGTCTTGTAGACAGCCCTCTTCTCCCTGCATCCTCGTCTAGTCTTCCCTCGTGCCTGTCTGTGTCCTAATCTCCTCTTCTTACGAGGACACCAGTCATAATGGATGAAGGTCCATCCTAATGACCTCCTCTGAGATCCTGACTCCAGATGACATACTGGGGGTTAGGACCTTAACATACGAATTTTCAGGGGACAAAATTCAGGCCATAAAAATGCCCTCCAAAGTGACTTACAGCTCCAGCATAAAGCAAAACTTTATGTAAAAAGCCAGCGTTTCCCTCCACAGACCAGCAACTGAGTATTGACACCAGTGGCAGCTTCCCCAGGCCCCTATAGTCAGCGTTCAGCCATACCCTTAGAAAAGGATTCTCAGCATTGTGTACAACCTAATCAGACTACATTTACTCATTTACTTATCTAATGGATTGCTATTTACTTTCCCAGTGGCTGATGTAAAACGAAAAGCTTTTACAAACAGTGTTAATTAATGTGATTGTACAATGGGCAGCACGGAGGGGCGTATGATGAGCCCTGACGGAGGCGGTAGAACCCACGGCACAGGCACACCTCAGGTGGGCTCTTCTCAGGCGTGCTCATCACTGCCTTGGTTATGCTAGCGGGGTTCTGAAAAGCTCAAATAAGCATGTGAAGAAAAACTGTGAAACACCACATAAATGGGTAAACTACCATTAAATAAAAGGCAAATATTTCAGCAAGAGCAGCCACATCTTTTACAAAATCTGCCTGAGCCAGTACTTGGAGAAGTGTCTAAGATTTTGGGTCCCAACTTCCATTCAGGTCAGTTGGCTCTGAAGAAAGAAAATTCTCTATGTAGATCCCAGCAACTACTATCATAAATCACATCCCCATCACTGGCGAGATGGTCTGTTGTCCGGCATGGCCTGGATGAGCCTGCGTGGATGGCTTTGGGCACATTTTTGACTTACCAGCAAAAACCACTCGAAGTCTGAGTCCTGGTGGGGGTTGGGAGACAGACAGGGAGGGGTGAGGTCTGACGCGTGGTTTTCCACATACTAAAACCAACCAAAGTGGAAAGTTAGATCACTGGAGTCAGAACTAAAAGGGGCCACAGAGGACACTCCAACCCTCTCATTTCACAGAGACAAGGAAAGGGAGGTCCAGAGAGGTGGGATGGGGCCACAAAGTTGGCTGGCCAACGGAAGGTCAAGGTCCCTGTCCCCCTGACCTACGTGCTATTGTCCTACTCCAAGGTCCCTACATGAACTCAAACCTAGACAAGGGCTTGAAGAAACACCTTTGGATTGGACCAGAAGCAACAGGGACTGGCAGCGTTAGTGTGGTTGTACTTATGGACATAGCAGTGCATCTGGATTGGGAGAGCTAGATGTGTGTTTGTGTTGGATTTAGAAGATGGTTGACATTTTAAACTCTGACGAGTCACTAGGACGACTGGAGTAAGAGAAGAGCCGTAAAGCAAATGCCACTCAACTGCTGCCCAATATCCTGGATTACAGAAGAAGGGCTCACCCAGAAGCAAAATTCTGTGTTATGAGATGAAATGGGCCAAAACATCATTTCTGCTGAGGTAGCTGCAGAAGCCGCAGGTGTCCATGCCGAGGCAGGATGAAGGGCGAGCCAGGATCTCCGCTCCCACCTGCGGCTCGAGGTGGGCAGCATCGAGCAGGCAGGCTTTGAAATCAAATAATCAGAAGCTGACTGCTTGGCTGGGAGACAGGAACAGAAACTAGGGAGAGCACCACACACACAGCAAATAGGACTGCGAGGGGACAGCGAAGGGAACAGGCCACAGAGAGAATGGCAGGGGCAGGGTCCGTCCAGAGTCTCCACCTCGGGTATAGTCCGACCATAGGACAGGCTGTGTCATCAACCCTACGGGTCACCAGAGCAGCCAGAAAGTTCCCCAGGCTGGGCTCCCCCCACCAGGGGGTTGAAAGGGGCCCTGGTCTTTTCCATTCCTGATCCCTGCGGGCTCCAGGGAGCCCACTGCGAAGAGTCAATCCCCTGGAGGTCATGTGTCTCTACTTCTGTCGTTCTTGAACACTCACTAGCTGTCACAATTAATCCAATGTAATTCCCACTCACAATGACAAATACTTTCTGTCTGAAGTGCAATTTAAGTCATGGAATTGTCAAGTAAGGAAAAAATGGAGTAGAAACAATTACAATAAACTCCTACCCCAAACCCATCAACTAATAAACTTCTATGACTAGAAGTTTTGCTCTGTTGTTTTTTTAAATGGGAAACTCTAACTGAACATATTTCGTTCAAATCACTCCTACTCCTCTTTTTGTGACATTAAGGAAGAAAGAGCGCCAGTGTCGGTGATCTCTCAGACCTCCACTGGATACAGGGCCCTCCCCATGCCGAACCTCCATGCTAACATTTCTGTAACATTCTCCAATTTTTCAGCATTTTTTCCACTTAGTATCTGATGTATTCCTGCCAAGAGTCTTCTGAAAAAGGAAGGGCATGGGTTATTATTGATCCTATTTTACAGTTTAGGAAATCAAGGCCCTGAAAGGTTAACCGAGTTGCCAGGGTCACGCAGCTAAACAAACTGCAGAACCGAGACTCAACCAGGTCTTCTGCTGTCAGATCCTGCACCTTTCCCACAGTCAGCAGAGCCTCCCCCACCCGATCGTGAACCTTTTTGGGAAATGTAAAAGGTGCTCTTTTTCACACACTCAAAAATTAATGACCACTTCACCTTAAAATCTTGTTTCACAAAGATTTGCTGTAATATTCTACCTGCATTTGAAACATAAGATTTCCAATGAAATTTCATTGATGGAGCTAAAAATAAATGAATAGTAATAACGTCATAGTAATTAATAGTAACTTGATTAGTATTAATGAAACAGTAATGATGCCAGTCTTTATCTACTTTGATGACACCAGCATTAGTGTCTGATATACATAAAAGAACATGGGGTTTATAAGCTAGAGAACCTGGGATGAAGTCCCCAAGTGCACCACTCAGAAGGGTAGACTTTGGGCAAATCGTAGCAAATTTGTTCCTTTCTTGACTTGCATGGTAGATCTGCCCACCCAATGTACATGCCGCCAGGAGTACATACACATGCAGAAAAATAAAAGTTTGCCACTGCTGGGCTCACTCCTACCATCATTCCACCATGTTAAGCCACAGGTCCCTATTCTAGTGTCCTCTGACTCTTAGAATCTTTGGGAATCCCAGCCCTCTATACCCGCCTCAGGCTCTCCTTGCTCTACCTATTTAGATGTGTGTATCAGTCTGCTCAGGCTGCCAGCAACATGCCATAGACTGGGTGTCTCAAACAACAGACATTTATTTCTCACAGTTCTGGAGCCTGGAAATCTGATCATAGGGGACCAGCATTGTTGGGTCTGGTAAGGGCTCTCTTCCTGGCTTGCAGATGACCACCCTCTTGCAACGTCACCACATGGTAGAAAGAGAGACAGAGAGAGAGCAAGCTCTCTGGTCTCTCATCTTTTTTTCTTTCTTTTCTTCTTTTTTTTTTTTAAGACAGGGTCTCACTCTGTCACCCAAGCTGAAGTGCAGTGGTATGATCACTGTAACCCTCAACACTCCTGGGCTCAAGCAATCCTCCCACCTTAGCCTCCCAAGTAGCTAGGACTACAGGTGCATGCCACTATACCTGGCTAATTTATTTTAAAATTTTTTTTGTAGAGTTGGGGTCTTGCCATGTTTCCCAATCTAGTCTCAAACTCCTGCCTTCAAGCGATCCTCCTGCCTTGACTTCTCAAAGTGCTAGGATTACAGGCATGAGAATATCTCATATTATAAGGTTACTAATCTCATCATGTGGGCCCCACTCTCGTGATCTCATCTAAACCTAATTACCTCCCTAAAGGCCCCATCTCCAAGCATCACCACATTGGGGGTTAGGGCTTGAATATATGAAGGGGCAGGATACAATTCAGTTCACAGTAACATGCTTTTCATCTCTGTCTCTAAGACCTGCATTCTCTAACACAATTAGGAAGCTACCTGGGGCTGCATGAACCCTGGCTACAGGCTCTCAGTTACTCTACTCCAGGCCCTGGAGGTGTTAAGTTGATCTTCACACCAATGGGGTATCAGGCTTTCATTAAGCCACTGTAAAATGACTATAATAAAATAACTGCTTTGCAAGGCTACTGTAACAATAAAAATATTTTTGAAAAGTATAAATTGTAAAGTTTATACTAATTACTTTTATGGGTGATCTAGAAATTAAAACAAAGACTATATGATTTAGCTTAATTGGGAAATTCAACATAAAGTTTTTCCCTATAAAAGATACAAGAATCTTCTCTGTAGAATAAAGCACATTCCAGCTATCAGTTGCATTTCTGACGCAAGGTAATAAAGAATAATGCTATTCTCAGACATGCATGATAATAATTGATTTGTTTACTGGTCTAGTCTTAGTTTGTTTTCTTTCTCAATTTACACTGCACTTACCAGACAAGCCTTAGGCAAAGAAAATCACACCTAAGTCATTATTAGGTTACTTTGGGAGTCGTATTACCTCCAGTCCTGTGCTTTTGCATCCCACGGAAATGCAGAAGGGCTCTAGTTCTAGTTACCAGTGAACACCATCAAGAGAACATTACAGATTATATTCATACAGCCGTCAGGTTCTCACATTAGGATGTAATTTTCATCTCTATCTGAGAAACACTGAAATTGTCTCTTCCCAACAGTCCTGCTATAAGGCACTACTTCCAGAAGCAACACTTATGATAACAGGTGCCTTTTTGGAGGAAGATTTCTCAGAATGGATTGACCAGCTGAACAGAAGGAAAGGGAATAGAGAGGAGGAAGAAGGTAGTTACGAAAAACCTCACATCATGGGATGGAGCTTACTGTTTTTTCTACAAGCCAATGCTTCCTAAAAGACATCTCCAACTTCATCCTTTCTTCCAAGATATGGACTTATCAATACAACTTACCAATGGGCACCTCCACCATCTCGTAGGAACTGCACAAGTTCCAAACTCGAGTATTCTCTTCCCCACCCAGAACCCATACTTTTCTCCCTGGTTCTCTTCCTCAGCGAGTGGCACCCACCTGGGGCCCATTCCATAAAACAACTGCTCTTCCTCACCCCACCTACACCAGGTCTCCCCCAAAAGAACTCTCGATTTTCTTAACTTGACTTTATCCCCATTCCCAATGCCTTAGGCACCTAACCTAACCTTTCTGTAGCACCTGACAATTTCTTTTGTGTTTTACTGTCTCCCACCCCCTACCAGAATGTGAACTCCGTGAGAGAGGAACCTCACTTGTCTTGTTCAACACCGCATCCCTAGAATAGAAACTTTTTATTTAAAGAAATATTGAATGGACACAATATTTAATTGTGTAATAAACTTTCTATATGATACATGGTCATCATTGAAACATTACTTTTTGCTACTTGTATTCAGTACCCATTAATCACATTACTTTCATCCTAACCGTGCTAAGGGGAGCTAACAGGAGGAATACGAGTTTCACTGGGGGTAAAGGGAATAATTTGGGGCAATGAAGTACTTTAGAGGAATGTAGCTCTCACCAGGAAGACACACAAGAGGGTGCCTGAAACAGCTGAAAAAGTTGTACCAGGCATTGGTCACTCAAAGCAGAAAAGAGGAAAACTAAGAAGCGAGATGGGGTTGTGTAAAGGAACAAAATACTCTCCAATGTAACTCTGAGCTATGAATCTGCAGGCCGAAAACGTGGGCTTTGTAGTCTGACTGGCATGCGTTTAAATCCTAACTCTTATTTGGGTAACTTGTTTAACCATTCTAAAGTTCTCATCTCTAAAATGGACACAACAATGTCTAATGCACGGACCGTTAAGGACATATAGATAAAGCATTTAGCACAGTGCCTTTGTAAATATTTTAAATGTAATAAAGCACTCAAATGGTAGTATAAAAACAATTACTCCTTTTACAATATTATTCCATAATTACATTTTGTTAAGGTTGGAGATTTTTTTACTTTTTTTTGTTAAAGAAACAGGGTCTTGCTCTGTTGCCTAGGAGTGCAGTGGTGTGATCACAGTGCACTGCAGCCTCGAACTCCTGGGCTCAAGTGATCCTCCTGCCTCAGCCTCCCAAGTTGCTGGTACTACAGGCATGAGCCACAGCACCCAGCACTTATTTTTATTTTTTACTTATCAATTATTTGGCTATTCTGAAATTTTGAACTTGCTTAAAAAACAATAACAAAAAACAACAACAACAACAAAAAAAGACTTCCATCTGGATTGGTACAAGGCATTAAATCAACAAAGGTAGTAACCAAATCAGCTTACAATTCAAGAAAAAAGAACTTAAAATTTCTCTGAAACTTCTTCAGAGAATGAAGTAAAATGAACCTTTCTAAAGTAGGGCAAGATAAATGATGATAATATTTGTAAAATAAATAAAAGCAGAAATCAGTTTCTGTCAATTGCTCAAACTCAACTCCCCTTGGAAAAACATCCTAACTCTTAGTGTAATGCTCAAGGCCTCGCAGGATCCCTGCCCACCTCTCTGGCATTATTATTCCCCAGGCTCAGGCCATTCACACTTGTGGTTTCCTCTGTCCCCCAGATCTTCATGGGGGAGGGAAGGGCGGGTGTTTCTATTCAGGATTGTGCTCACGTGTCACTTCCTCAGAGAAAGCTTCCCAGCCCTGCGGTCCCCAACTCCCAGGGCAGGGCCCAGCACCAAGTCCCTGTCCTTTTAGGTAAACAGGGCCACGCATCACCACCTGAGCTTCATCACCAGCCCCCCCACCTCGGCTCACCTCCTCGTGGAAAAACGTTCTTCCATGAAACCAGGCCCTGGTGCCAAAAACATTGGGAACTGCTCCAAGCCTATCCAAGCTAAAACAACCGCCTCTCCTCCATCACTCTGGAACCCTTCACTCTGCTTTATTTTTGCCTTATATCACTCATCATTATCAGAAATAAAATCATCTTTATACTGCACAGGGCCTACCCCCTAGAATGTTAGTCCCATGGCGGCTGGTCTTTGTCTACCTCATTATACACTCCATCCAGCCCCAGGGTCTAGAAATGTGCCTGTCACCCAGTGTGTGCTTAATAAATACTTGTTAAAGGAGTGAATTAGTAGCAATAGTAGTAATTCTGCCCACTGTTCGTAGTTGAGCACTTATGTGCTGTACATTACTCAATTTATCTTATTAACAATGCTATGAAGCTAGGTATAATTATGACCCCCATTTTATTAATGCAGAACCTGAGGCTCAACAAAGCTAAATTACTGATGTATCCAAGGTCAGACATGTAGTAAGTATGGGCTTTGAATCTAGGTCAAATGCATGCACATACATATGCCCACATACATACTTTTTATAGGTAAACTGAAAAAAAGAAGAATAAAAGGAAACAGGACAGCTACCACACTACCCAACAATCCTGCCAGGGCTTAGAAAGAGGACTCGAGTGAAGCCTAGACCAATTTGCTTTCTTCTCTTTCGCATTCTCCTAAATGGAGCAACATGCTTGGCCCACGGTGAGCCAAGGGCCACCTGCTAACACCCCATCACTTAGGATTCCTCACTGTGCTCAGGAGTTAACCATAATGCAGGGTCCAAAGATGCAGTACCTCGACAAATGTAACTGAAAATGTATTCTTTTTGATAATGTCAGAGCTTCAATCTATATGTTAACTTTGTAAAGGAAAGAAAAAATTAGCAAGTTATTGTTTGTTGATAGATTACTATTTGAAGATGTTTTCAGCAGAAAAATCATCTTCCTATAGTTGCTTAAGAGTTGCTTAACATTTCAGAAACAAGAATGGAATGGTTACTTCCTTTAAGTTGCAAAGGCAGTGGAGAGGTGCGCTATGAAGTAAGTTTCTTTCTTTTCTTATCCACTCTACCAAAGTATCCTACAAAATTATATAACTGCAGTCTACCAAATATTTCCATGGATATGTAGAAATGTAATTAGCCAAATTACTTAGACTTCTGACTTGTACAATAAAAAGGCAGTAAACTGACACTCTATGACTCAAGATAATTAAACAGCTGGTACAAACACCCAAACTTGGACCCGCTGCCAATAATAAACTTAATGATCTTTGGGATATCACTTGGCTTTTTGGTATCTTGATTTCTTTTTATATATAAAGAAATATTATAATTACTACTCAAATCAGAGCTGCTGGGCACAGTTTGATATTAATTCTTAATGAGATACTATGAATTGCACCTGATCTCATTTTAAAGTGAAGAAAACAGGACCTGAGGCCATGGTAATTATATAAAGTAGACTTGTAATCATTTATGTTTATGCCATTTAGGGAAAAGATATAGCAATGTGCATATAAGAGATATAAAACCTTACTGTTTACTTGATATATTTGGATAAATATGTCTCTTTAAAACATATACAGCTATAATTATACACACACACATCTATTTGGTTTTCTACAGTAGGATGATTATATTGATCCACTATAAGTAGATATGGGCTTCAGGCTATTTTCCAATAGAAAATATTTTAAAAAGTAGAGAATATCTAGCACCAAGAATGGAAAATTATGATTATTTTGCCATATTTCTTTAAAGAAAAAAAATATTACAGATAAAACAGAGGTCCTCTTTATTCCCTACCCAAGTCCTCTTTTCTTTTTGTCTTGTTCAGAAAGCCAAAGCTAATGTGAATTTAGAACGTGTTCTTCCTCTCCAAATTTTTTTTTTCTTCCTCTCCAAATTTAAATGTCTTTCTATATGTACAGGTATATCCATGAAAATATGCTTAACTTTTAAAATTTGTTGTTAAATTTTGCATAAATGTACTAAACTGTGCATCATTCAGAAATTTGCTATTTTCCCATTCAACATCATAGTTTTGAAAGCTTTACTATGTTGACACGTTGATTCAGTTCATTTCTTTCAACTCCTGCATAATGGTCCACCTTATGACTATACCATATTGAATGTATCCATTCCTCACTTGATGGCTATTCAGACTATTTCTCTTTTTCACTGTAAGAAAGCCTCAGTAAGCAAGTAAGCATCTTTGTACGTGTCTTTCTGCATGTGGGTAAGAGTTTCTCTAGGCAGATATTTACCTTAAAATGTAATTTTCAGACTAGGAAATGTCCAACTTGAGCCTTAGCACAGATTGCTAAATTGGTCTCCACAGTGGTTGTCTAGGCAATTAATTTGTAGGAGCTGCCTTTACTCTTGGTCTAGTGCACACCTCGACCACAACCTCAGCCTGTTAGACGGTGGCAGTCTAGAGGCAGTCTGCAACCACAAGAGATACTGCATATATGGAGTCGGTCCTGCTCTCTTTAACTGAGTACCTCAATCAACCCAGCCACCCAAGGAGAAAGAGAAAGCAAACCAAAAGTGACACCAGTGACTAAAAGCCCTGGATTCATTTACACTACCGTGTGACAATGGCCTTTTGTTCTGAACTATGAATAGCTCAATTATAAGTAATGATATTATTAATAAGTCAGCCTGGTAGCTATGATATAATATGGTAATATATTTCTTTGCAAAGATGTTCTTTTCAAGGGATTATAAAAACCAAATTACTCCCTTTCAACTCCTGATCATAAATTCTTCTATTTTTGAGACTCTACAGCCTACAGTTTAATAATGAGAATCTACATTTGAAATAGCTCTAAGGGGCTTTTCCTATAAAAATGGGTATCAACATCTTTAAAGGTAAAATGGGAAGGGAATAGGAAAATAGAAATCTACCACATATAAATAATAATAGCTGCAATTACAATTATTTAATATGCCAGTTATTACGGAGATGGTAGCTTATAGCCATCAGGCCCTAAAATACAGCATTAAGGAGTATACAAACTCTTTATATTACCAGATAGTCGTTTTTTTCACAAGTGCTATGACATGAACTACATGTATAGGACATGATCTACGTGTCCTCCATATATTAACTGAGTACTTAGCAGGACAGGAATAATCCAGAATTGTTCATATTTTAATAATTTCAAAACTCTCCAGTTTGCATAAAATGAAAAATAAAATCCAATAGTGATAGACTTGCACTGACCTATCCTCACAGTCTCACCCAATCGCTCGTGTCTAAGAGAACACTGCCGGTTACACTTTTGGCTAAAACCAAACCCAACAACAAAAGAATCTGAAATCACTAATTTTGTGTTCTCTGATTAGCAGAGCTCTAATTAGCTCCATTCTCTAATCTTCACTGTGTCAAACTAATAATGCCATGTCAGACCCTGCAACTGCACTAACATTTTTAGGTTTTGTGTGTCAAGACATCATGTTATTTTTTTTTTACTGTACCTAGGAATCAGAGAAAGAGAGAGCACATCTGTTTAGTTTTCTCTGAAACATTTAGGATTGTGTTAAACGTGAAATCTCTTAATCAATGTCTGTGCTGATGGCTCATGACCATACAGGCCGGCTGTATTTTCACAGCAGTGCACTGAGAGATTCTCAGTCTCTAAATACCTCACCCTCTAAAATTTGGCCCATTTAAAAATAGAATCAGTCTTAGATGACTCTCCAGGTGGTTAACATTTAAGCTCAGCTTTAAAGCCAGAGTGTAAACGCCAGAGAAACTGGCATCAAGTATTTAATCTCTTATATTCCCACCAGGATGTAGTTTTGGGTTGGGCAGACCCAGAACAAACACCAATAAATGTCTAACTACTAGAGATTTCCTATTCTGGCCAACTTGGAATTTCTAGTTCATGGTCCATGTTTCATTAGCTTCTTTTTAAATAGAATGTGCCCTCACAGCTTTTGTCCCCTCCCAATTTTAGAAACTTCATGATATTGTCAAATAATTTTCTTTCCAATTCAGATCCCAGTGAGTCATCAGGCAGATTTTACTCCTGCTATACATAGCCCTCCCAATCAGAACTACTCTTCAATTGGGTTTATTTTTCAGAAAGCTAGAGAGCTGTACCAGTTGGAACAATAGGATTTAGCAGAGTAAAGTGTGCCTTTCTTTTGGATAGAATACTCCGCCAGGGAGTCAAGAGATCTGGGGGACTTCCCAAACTGTGCAGCCTTGAATACATCCTGCCTCAACCTGGCTTTCTTGTTGATAAAATAGTATATACTCTTATAATCTCAAGATTCCTTCAGAGTTTGTAAAAATTCTGTGATGATTAACTCTCAGATAAAGTTCAGCAAGGGTACATCTCAGCTTATTCTCAGGAAAATAAACCTTATCACAGGACAAGGGTGAATCCTGAAGATAATTTGATGGTGGCAAAAGTAACATCATTTTTCGGAAGTACTATTATGAGGGTGGGATTTTTTTTAACTTAATTCACAAAGAAACATTTTAAATATTGAAATTCACACCCTTTGATCAAGGAGATAGGATAACATTTTTTTCTGGCAGCAGGGTTGAATACATGCTGTATCTCTTTTGGCGAATCACCTATCCACATAAAAAGGAAGACTGTGTTCAAATCTCAGCTCTTTAATCCTTAGAGCTTAAAGGGAAAGGGAAAAAATGACCTTCCTTTTGCCCATTACTCAGGCAATTACAGGAAGCATTACTCTTTCCATACTACCATGGTATGAATTTGATTTCAAAGTAATTATTCTAATGGGAGAGAAGTATTGATCATTTTTTCCCAACTGACTCTGCAAATGAAATTGCTAAACCAAGGTACCAGAGAGGGACATGACCTTATGTTCTGAGGCACCCATCATATGAAATGAATTAGTTTCTCTTCTATGCATATAGAATGGTGCTAGCTATGTACCATCCTTGGGAGAACTGAAGAAACAGTCACTCAAATCATTCTCTATGTTCTGTGGTTCTAAAAAATTCTGTTCCTTCAAACAGGGGATGGTGTTTTTTGAATTTTCTTAGAAGAGAGATATTCTGGAAAACAAGCGTAAGATATACTTAAGTCCTGCTTTTTAGCATGTGAAACAGCTAGATTCTACCTCTTCTTTACTCTGATGAGTTAAACATAACTAATACTCAGGTGTCATAGAATAGCACCAATAGTAACGCTAACAGCAGCTCCTACTGCTTCCTGCACCTTTGCTATCTGCCTGACTCCATATATCAGTTCTCATGTAATTCTAATACCCCTCTGAAGTAAGTATTACCATCCAGATTTACAGAAGAATAAAACTAAGACTCAGCTCATGAAGCATGCCCGAGATTGCCCAATGAAGTAAGGAGCAGAGGCAGGATGGAAGCCAGGCCAGTCAATTCAAAAGGCCTCACTTAGCAAGCACCAAGGCCAGCCCTGAGGATGGAAGACTGCAGGCCTAAATCCTCAGGCAAGCCATAAAATGAGGAGCCTGGGCTATTGTATCTCTAAATCTATTTGAGATTAGCATGCTAGAGTTAGTTTAATAAAATGTATAGGATAAAAAAGAGAAAACATAAATGTCACTTCTTTTCACTATGTAATTTTGTATAAAAGGACTAGAATTTAAAATAAGACAAAGAACATTGTCTTTATGAAACAACTGCTTTTGAATGAAATAGGAGCTGATATTAGTACCCACATACTCACTTTCAAAGTTGTAAAATAAAATTACGCATAATGATATAATTGCTAACCCCTGTAGAAATGTTTGATTGATGCCACAATTTCAGGAGTTATATTGTGGTTTTATATTTGTTTTCATTCTTGCTTCACCATACTTTTGTATTATAAATTTTAAAAAACAATGAAACTGAGTTGAATAAGATGACTTCAGCGGAACCATAAAATCTCCATTACACTAAAAAGCAAAGAACCCAGTCACTTTAAGTCTGCAGTCTACCCTCCTCAGATCTCATGAGTAAACTCTTAATCCACTGCAACAGAAGATTCATTTATTGCACATTTTTAAAACTGACACTGATACAGCAGTTGTTACAGCGGAACTGATGTTGTAGCTAAACTATATTCTGTAATGCCTATAAGTAGGTTGACAGGTTTCCACTGGAATCTTCCTGTCTCTGTGAAAAACTGATGCTGTGACCAAGAAAAATCACATAGCCACAGTCGATTATGGATACTGGTCCTTAGGTCCGGGTGGAGGGCAAATAGGTGGCAAGGCAGGTAGACGAAGTGGCTAAACGTGGAGAGCAGGAACCAATCAGAATGCAGAAAAGAAACCGTAATATCAGTTATTTGTGGCTAGAGACTTTTTCCTAGACAAAGCATGCGCAGTGAGGAGCTCCTAGTGACCTTAACTAACCTGGGGCTCATTACCATCTAATTAGCATCATGGTTTTGACGCCCCCACCCCCATAGGGTTTTCACAAAGAATTCTGGGAAGACACATGCGTAAAAAGGAAACTTATACAACCCCAACCTGTTATGTAACCTGTCAATCACCCAAAGGCGGGAAACGACAACCAATCTCACCCAGGAGAGAGCGGGACAAACTAGTGAGCATATAAAAGATAGTGTGCACTAAGACTCTGGGGTCATCTGCACTAGCTAAGAATGACCTGTCTTTTCCTCTGAGACAGCACTTTCATTTTACAAAAAACGCTGTGTATGTGAGATCGCCTTGTATTTGGGATCACTCCATCATCGGCTCCACTTAATACCAATACTCACTCCTAACACTGGGAACAGAGGACCAGGGAACGTGAAGACAGACTTAACAGTCTGGCAGAGAAAACACAGGCCAAACAGGCCTCATTTTACCAGTGCTAAGAAAAGTTGTTACATTTTATTTCATTAACTAGCCAGCGAATGCCAAATCACCAGTTTTTTACACACACTCTACAAAATCTAAAAGATAAAAATATTTCATTTTCTAGTACTGATTAACTTTAACTAGACTAAATCAATCTTTAAGACAACCTTATGATTTATAAGAACAAAACAATCAAAAATATAAAGGCTTCATCAGGCAGTGCACTTCCAATTTAATACAATTCCACTTCATTTGACAATTTATAGTCATCATAAATTGGGGGGAAAAAAATCTCAATTTGACCAAGATGTTTTTGAGGGGGGTTTTTAGTTGTTTTGAAAACAACAAACATCTTGACCTTGCAGGCTTAATAATCTGTATACTTCTGACATTGCACTATCACCTGTATTTTTATCAGATTCACTGGGGTCTTATAGTTACGAATAATATATCAGAAGACTGACAAAGTAACAATTTTAAAAATGAGCTGAACTCCTAACATAAGCCAGTGACGGCTCTAAGCAATTGCCATGTTTTATCTCATTTGGTCTTCATTTAAAAACCTTAAGAGATAGGTACTAATAGCATCCCTATTTACAGATGACAAAACAGAGATACAGAAAGTTCTATGACTTGTCCAGGGCCATATGGTTCCAAGTGGCAGAGCCAGGCTCTGGCCCAAGTACAGCCCGTGCTTGTAACCACTACATAATACTGCCTTTCATAAATAAAAACAAGAAGAAATCTACCTCTGGGAAAAGCAGCTGTTTCCTTTCTCTTTTATTTCCCTCTCTCTTCCTTATAGTCCTGCTCTCTTTATTTTTTCTCTCCCTTGCTTATGTCTTAGGCCCACTTATAAACACCCACAGAGGCTGCCTGGCTCAGGTAATGGCACCGGGGGATGCTCAGAAAGTCCATTCTGAAGCAAGACATGGAAATAGGTTACAGTAAATACCACAACAATACTATTCCCCACAACACAAAATATTCTCAAGCACAAGGATGCTTAATTTAAGCAATAAAGCAGAGGCCAACATTTCAATAACATCAGAAACTTGGAATACTGTCTTGGAGACAACTATAATTGATCTTCCTAGCTCATTTCTCTGAGATGACAAGATTTCTCTGTTGGTCTTACCCATGTTTGTGGTTTTAACTGTCTCAAAGCTGTCTCCCCAATCCTAACCTCTCCATTAAGTTTCAGGCCTGGAATAGTCAACTGTCTGCTAGATATCCCCATCTAGATGTCTCAACTTTAAACAATCGCCCCCTCCCCAATTCTACATCTCTCTTCTGAATTTCCTATTAGATTTAGTGGGACTCCCACATCACGCTGGAAATGGGGGAGTCTCTACCTCACTTCCCACATCCAAACCATTCTGTCAATTTTACTGCCCAAATCTATCCCTTCCCTCAATTTCCATTGCCACTGCTGCAGTTTAGGCCTGTACCATCTCTCACTTGGACTACCTTAAGAATCTTCTCAGTGAGCTCCCAGCTGCGAAGTTACCCTGCCCACTGCAAATGAGAGTGAACATCCATATGAAAATCTGTGGCCCTGCCCTGCTTGGAATCTTGCTATGGCTCCTTACTGCCTTCAGATGAAGTTCAGGTTCCTGACCTCTACCATCCATCTGGGCTTCAATCTCCCATGTTTTTCCAACCCCATCCTTTTTAGTGCTCAGCCCCTAGATCCTACTAATCTGGGATTCTCTAGGCCCAAATAATTGTTCAACTAAATTGAACAAATATGCAGGGTTTTGGTTTTTAAATAATACAGAGTAATACTTGTTCCTGTAAAGCATGTATAAACTGCAACTTCAAATTTACCATGAAAATTAAGTCTTTTAAAACACCTTAATTATGATGAAAATCATTTTTAAAGAAGAAATAATCATCCCTGAAGAAATAAGAAGGGGAAAAAACTATGGTCCACCAATTTTTGCTTTTTATTCAAGAATTGAGTTATTCTATTTCTATTCTATATCTTCACTGTGGGAACTGCCATAAGAAGTCTTCCTGAGCAGTGATGGATGGTGTATGAGTCAGGATCTAATCAGGGAAACAGACACCACCCTGTCATAACTCAGGGATTTGGTCAGGTAGGTGATGGAACGGCTGAGAAACCACAGCACTGAGAGGACCGCAGGCAGCCTGCCTGGTTAGAAGGATGAAGAGAGGAGATGATGCTGCTGGAGCTCAGGGTCACCCACAGTGGGTGGAGCCATGGGAGAGATGCAGCAGCTTGCAGAGACACTGCTGACAGGGCACGCAGGCCTCCTGAGCTGATGAGACAGGCTGAGGGTCTGGGGAGCAGGACCAAGTACAGGAGTAGAGAGAGCTGCAGAGACCTGCAGAGGGTTCCCCTCAGTCTTCAGCTGATTTCTGACCAGCAAATGCATGTTTAAAAAAAAAAAAAAAAAAAACTACCAGAGGCCAGAGAAAGAACCACCTGAAAGGATTAGAGGGAAGTCTCCAAAGCTTATGAAAATATGCTGCATGAACTGGAAAGAGAGAAAGAAATGCCCTGGTTTTTCTCTGTCTCCTTCCCTCTAATCCTCCTCTCATCTGTGCCTCTCTTTAGCTTGGTGGTTCTCACCCTGGCTGCACACTGGAATCAATGAGGGAGCTTTAAAAAGTTTGAATGCCTGGGTACACCCCTAGAGAGTCTGTGTTAATTGGTTTGGGTGCAGCCCGGGCATTATGAGCTTTAAAAGATCTCCTGGTGAGTCTAATGGTTGAGAACCAATATATTAGCTGAACCTAGGCAGAGGAGAGCAGATCCTGGGAAACACCCCGTCCAGAAATCAGTGCCCTTCCATGCAGGGCAAGGAGAGGATCTGAGAGCCTGCAGGTCTAGGATTGGCAACGATGCACAAAGAGGTGGGTAGAAACAAGGGAGAGGGTGAGAAGCAAAACAATCATGGACATGATCTTCTCTAAATCCTTCAGTGGCCAGCTCAAATTGATCGTCCCAGCTGCAGAATTTCCTTCCTCTTACAATACTTGTTGCTCCTCCGATGACAAGACGTTTATCACGTGTCCTCAGCTGAGCTGAAGCCCAGTGTCTTGCTATCTGCTTTGGCTCTTCCTGCAGCACCCCATCAGGAAAGCCTGGTATTCCCCCTCTGGCTATTGGTATCACATGTTTCCTTCTTTGCTAAACTGACTCATTCAGATACTTAGCTATTATTAAGTAGTAATTAATGGCTAATAATAGATAATATATTACCTCCTCTGGATACCTGCATGGCCTTGAGTGTCAGAATTTCAGGGCAAAGTCACAGACTGAGTATACTTTTTGTGTGTTCCTTAAAATGCAAATAAATTTAAATCAAATAACACAGGTAATGGCCCAGCACTGGAAAGTAACAATTTACAAATTTACAAATTATTAATATTTATTGCAATTTGTTTTATTAATAATTACAATTCTATTCGTGGCTATTAAAACATTCTGCAAGGTGAAGATACCTTATGATACATTTATATCTTATTAATCATCTTTACATAAATGAGCCTAAAAACATGCTGTAAATTCCAAAATCTTGTGATAGCAAATCAAAAGAAATTTACTTTATATATACTAATATGTAGTGGAAATATTAAGCATTATCCTATTTGCCTGAGAAAGTCATTTTCCAGAGAAGGACAAAATCCAAAGTCAAAAATCAGAAATTGTCTACTCTGTGTGTGTGTATGTGTATGTGTGTGTTTGGACTGATAGGTTATTTCCTGAAAAACTGGGCCCAACTTGTGAAACTGTTAAAATACTAAGTGGTTCAAAACTGGACATGCTATTTTTAAAACTGTTTTCTGGTATGAATTTTTCTTATGACTCTACATAAAGAATTTGTGAAAATCCACTTCTGACTACATTAAAATATTTATAATTTTTACGGTAGTGCTGACTCCTACAAACAAACTCCCAATAGAGTTTGGGAGTATACTGTACTGCAGAAGTATACCTGTATACATAAAGGCCACAGACAGATCTACTACCTTGGCGATCCAACAAGAAATATATAAAGACCAATAATTCAGAGAAAGATTCTTTTCAGCAACCATGTAATGTAAGATATTCTTCCAATGGAAATTTAAGCTACCAACACTGCACTTTTAAACCCCAAAATCTCAACCACCACCACCTGATTAGGCTCCCAAAATTCTCACCAAAAGAAACATATCCATTCTACCTGAGTTATGCGGACATAATCTCAATTTTAGTTATCAGATTCTTTTGAAAGTACTTAAAATAATGAATACATTTTGATGGACAGAATTAAAAATCAAAAGAGGTGAATGATCACATATTGATGGAATTCCAGCAGGCTCTTGGGAGCAACAATGCGACCACAAGAGCCATCTTCATCTATCACATCATTAAATAAGAAAAGGGAGATGCTTTTTGTACATAAAACCAGAAAATTAAGATTAAGTGAATTGTAGGTTTTTATATAATGAGTAACTAATATTACTTAGGAAAGATAAACACAAGTATAAGCTCATGTAATTATCAAAAGTGATAGTAAACCCACTAGAATTTTATCATGAAAATACTGTATATCCTTTTCTTAGCATGTGAAATGAACCTAACAATTTCTTTGAAAATAGAACATATACTGAACATCTACTCAGTCAGTGTTTGACTAATGCTGTTGATGTGTTAAATAATGATGTCTAGGAACTTCGCTTATTTATAAGACCTAACTGCCTTTTTGGGAATAAATGACGATAATTTTAAAGACACCGTGAACTGCAGTGAGATTCGCTCATACTCCCAAGCTGAAGAGAAGTACCTAATTCATCTTGGTCACGTCACACAGCTCAGATAATGTAAGCATGGCCTTGACAAGGTTAAAAGACAGCCCAAGTCCTTAATATTACATGGCTCTTTTTCAGAATGCTCCCACGTAATGTGCCTCAAGCATTCTGTGGGTCCGGGAACCATCCACACAGTGCCTGACTTTGTTTAGTGACAACAAAGGGGTCAAAGATTGAGAGAGAGAAGGAACAGGACGCAGCCTCCCAAAGCAAAACCAAACCAAACAAGAAAAAAATATTCATAATTGTTTAAGGAAAAAATTGATTCTAGGTTGAAACTTTAAATTAGAAAATATTTTCCTCAGTAGAAAGCAAATAAAAAATAAAGATCAATGTTTCTCAAATCTTATTGTCTATTTCTACTTTTTAATTTCTGATAGAAACAACAGATTTAAAGATGACCACATACACATAAATACATACGGTTGCTTTCTTTTAGTTATGGCACTTCAAATTTTAGGGACAAACTTTTCTATGAGGCAAGAATGCTTAATCAAGTGTAGCTGGCTCCAGATTTCAGAGACAACAACAAAACAGATCTTTGAAGAACAAGATACTGTCCAATCAACCTCAGGCAAACATTAATGGTGAGAAACATCACACAACAATAAACACTCGGCATTTCTTCTGACTAAAAGGATTACATGGGAAATTTTAGGTGGAAGAAAGATTTTTAAGCATCTCACAAATGCAGAGAATCATGTAACAATCAGAAAAAAATTAAGAACCTCCTCCATGTAATATCATGGATTAGGGATTATGTTGGGTTATATTACAGTCTTATTCAATATAATGGACATCTTCATTACCATATATTTAAGCTCAATCTATGTCACCAAGCGGCTGAGAATGAACAAAGGCTAAAAAAACAAAATCCACTTTATCCACTTAAGCTCTCCTTCATAAATGAAAAATTCTCCTATGATGACAACTACGAAGATCACCAAGAATACAGCTTCAACTTCTTGTTGATCATACACAAGGGTGACTTGGTCAGAAAGTAAAGTGACGGGTGGCCCCTTCAAGGTCCATGGAGTAATATATTCTTTAAATTGGTGTTCTCATACCTGAAAACATTTACTGTAAGAGTCTCTTGGCACACTGTTCAAGTCACATACAGACCTTTTCTGAGGGGTGGGTGAGAGGAGGCAGCTATTCTTTGTTTTTTTTGGATAACCAACTAGTTTCTTGACTTCCTTTTGTTTCTATTTTAAGGAGGAAGAGCAACAGAAAACCCCATTCCCACCCCAACTCTACCCTCAACACAAATTATATCTCTAAATGTGTTAAAAGGAAGTATAAAATAAAGAAAAATAAAGTTCAATTGTTCAGGTGCAGGAATAGTAAACATTTGCTTACCTGATGTGGCCAATCAATTCAATAAGCTTGTGACTAAAGAAATAAGCTGTCAGCTCAGACACATGACTCAGGACTGAACAGACCCCAAAGAGGGTTGTAGTTCCATTCAGGTCTTCCAAATGCCAGTAGAGAAAGGTGAACACGAAGCCGTATCCGAAACCCATAAACCAAGCCACGAACAACACTGAGCCGTACTGCACGCTGCAGAGCAGTTTGATTAAGTCCCAAAAGTTGAAGGTCTGCGAGTGGCTTGTGGTGGTCGGGGTGTCCTCAGAGGACTCTGTGGAGGTGTTCCTCTCCACCTGAGGGATCTCCACCTCTTTCCCTTTATTGTCATCATTTTTGAAGTGGTTGTAGCGGAACCGGAACTGAGTAGCCACGATCAAGGCCATGGTCATGAGAACTCCGAAGACGATGAAGACGATCTGGTAGTTCCGGTACTCAGGGGGCTTACACCCCTTTCCATCGATGAGCACGTCTACATGGGTGTAGTCAATCCCGATGCCCACGGACAGCATCGCCAGGCCCCAGCCCAAGGAGCCCCACATGCGCTGCAATCCATAGCGGTCTCTGTGTTTTCCCAGATACTGGAGTGTTACCGTATCTACAATCGTGACAGAAGAGGCACTGAAAAATTCTCCTATGATGACAACCACCAAGATCACCAAGAATATAGCTTCAACTTCTTGTTGATCATACACAAGGGTGACTTGGTCAGAAGGTAAAGACTTGGTGGTAGTGACAATAGCAGTGGTTCTCTCCCTGGTTGTATTTCCTGGGGGGGTAGGAGGAGCTGTGCTTGAGTTCAAGGTCAAGTCCACAATGTGGTGCATAATTTGATGTGTCTGGGGCTGCAGAGTGGGTTCACTGGTACTGTTTGGAGCTGCTGAAACAGTAACAGTATCTGAGACGTTGGGCCCTGTTTCTAACAATGGCCAATCGGTAGGAGGCAGGTCCCGTTTCTCACGTATTTTTGGTGATATGGTAAGGAAAGAGGTAAGGGAAGAATTCGTTGGCAGGATGGTTACCTGCTGACTTGCGTTGGTGGGGCGAGCTGTAGGGGGAATCTTTGGTACACATCGCAAGGTAGCGGGTTTGACAAATCCAATGCCCAGGTTGAATAAAACCCAACATAGAAGAGAAAAGAGCAGGACAATTTTGCCTTTTTTAAAGCGATCTGCAACTACACCCCAAAAGGGGGCACTGCAGAATTCAATGAAGTATCGAATACCCACTAGCAGTCCACTCTGGCTGGGTGACATTCCCAGCTGTTTATAGTACACAGGCAAAAGCGGGTAGAGAGAGCCATAGGCAGAGTAAAAGAAAAAATAAAAGACCTTGGAAATTAGAAGATCGTTGTTTATTTTAACACAATGTTTCTCTATCCAGTCTATTTCCTCCTCAGGAATAGCAGCTGTTTCTGTGGAGGAGGGTGTTTCATTTGAAGGTGGTTCGGGTTCCCTGGAAATACCATTAAAGGGATCAGCGAGCACGTATTTTCTCTTCTGTTCCTCTTCATCATCAGTTAAGATAGCAACTTTATCATCTGCCGCCATGGCTTACCACGACCATCAGAAAGTTTATAACCTTCAGAATTTTGACTGTTGATCTGTAAAGTGAAATTTAAAAGATGGCTTAGTAATGACAATCGTAACATGTAAACACAGAACTTCATCTTGCAGGAAACTAAGGAGTTACAAACTGTAGCTAAAATAGTAATTGTGAGAGAAGACTCTCATTATTTATCACTTGCAGCCACACAATACTGGTAAAGAAAAATAGCTTTTAAAAAACCGAATACTTTTTGTGGTTACTGACTGGCTAATTACATCTTCCAATGTCAGGTTTATAGCTAAGATTCATTCCTAATCTTTTCATTGATTCCCAGGGAAAATGTGCAAATGATAGGGATTATGTCTCAACCAAATACAGGGAATTGAAAACAAACAGTTCTCACAGTTTCTTGGTTTTACTCTTCAAACAAATCCACTGCATTATGAAGTCTAGAATTCTTTAGGAAAAAAAAAAAAGCTAAAACCATAGAGTTTCTAAGGAAAAATAGATTACACTTTAACAACAACCACAAATGTAATGAGAAAGAGGGAGCCGACTGCACTTCCGCATCATCTGGAGGTGGTCACTAGTGCCATGACAAAGACATCCTGGTAAGGAAGTAGTCTTCGCATTGCTAATACTATGGACATTTCTCCAGATGTGCTTCTATAGATTACAATTTAAGAAAATATCAGAAAACAGGCCGTGGTGGCTCACGCCTGTAATCCTAGCACTCTGGGAGGCCGGGGTGGGCGGATTGCTCAAGGTCAGGAGTTCGAAACCAGCCTAAGCAACAGTGACCCCGTCTCTACTAAAAATAGAAAGATATTAATTGGCCAACTAAAAATACATATAGAAAAAATTAGCTGGGCATGGTGGTGCATGTCTGTAGTCCCAGCTACTCAGGAGGCTGAGGCAGAAAGATCACTTCAGCCCAGGAGTTTGAGGTTGCTGTGGGCTAGGCAGACGCCACGGCACTCTAGCCAGGGCAACAGAGTGAGACTCTGTCTCAAAAAAGAAAGAAAGAAAGAAAATATCAGAAAACAGTAGCACATAACGTTTACTGAGTACTTACTCTATGCCAGGTAACATTTAAAGATCTTTACATGTATTGA
>CAUYRT010002258.1:0-17703 GCA_963574885.1 Lepilemur ruficaudatus
CATCAGCCTAGCTCACAGCAACCTCAAACTCCTGGGCTCAAGCGATCCTTCTGCCTCAGCCTCCCGAGTAGCTGGGACTACAGGCATGCGCCACCATGCCCGGCTAATTTTTTTTTTTCTATATATTTTTAGTTGGCCAATCAATTTCTTTCTATTTTAAGTAGAGACGGGGTCTCGCGCTTGCTCAGGCTGGTTTTGAACTCCTGACCTTAAGCGATCCGCCTGCCTCGGCCTCCCAGAGTGCTAGGATTACAGGCGTGAGCCACCGCGCCCGGCCTAAAGCATGTTGTTTTTAATGGTGTAAATTCACCCAAACTCACCGTCTCAGAGTCTTCCTTTTCGGAAGGTCATAATGAATAACCTTTAACCATCATTTCATGAGAGTCGGTGTCAGGATGTTAAAACTTGTAGACCTAAGAGCCTGTCAGCATTTCAATCCTAAACCTATATTATCTGGAGTTTATAAGTTGACTGTAAAACTCAGGCAGGGTCCAGGCATTGTAACCTTTCTGAAAAAGTGTTATATTTTTAGGTCATGTGGACCATAGCATGGAAAGAACACAGGATTTTCAGGCCCCAAAATAGCAGTACTTTACACACATTTAAACACATTAAAATAAACCAGAAATGTCCTATTTCTAAATTCACAGGACACAAAAAGAACACATAGTTTCAGGCCACCATCCAAACCTTGTAGTCTGATTTTGTCCAAAAGTCTGTCTTCCATCATAATTATAGAGAGAGCATTGAAGGCATGAGAGAGTTTTCAGAAACAGATGACCAAACCTGAAAAGTTAAGGTTTTATAAACGACTCATCTTTGAAACGTTGCATATGTTCTAGAACAGTCATGTGAAATAGCTAAAGCTCTTTACTATTCTCAACTTTAAAGGTAGAGCACTTTGCACTGTATAAAATAATTTAATGTGCAGCCTTTAATTTAACTCTAAAACAAGATGACCTGCAATATCACCCTCGTTTCCCAAAGGAAGCTGTTGAGGCCCAGCAAGTAGATGTGTTACTCAAGGTCATATAGAAAATCAGGTTCAAACCCGCGTCCTTTGACTTCACGTTCTGTGTGGTGCCACTGACAGCACCCCTGTCATCTCAGCTCTCCCAACCCCTCAGTCACACTGGGTCTGCTGGTCGCCAGCATTACGGCTTCTCCTCCCGTGGTTCCTGCCTGCTCCCACGTAACTGTAATCTTCTCTTTCCATGGCTTCATAGCTTGACCTCTTTTAGCCACACCCATGACCTCTCTTAAGTTCACTGCTTCTCAGTTGGGGCAATTTTGGCGTCCAGGGGACATTTAGCAATGTCTGGACACACGTCTGGTTGTCACAACTTCGTGTGGCAGGGTAGGGTGCTACTGACCAACATCTAGTGAGTAGAGTCCAGGGACGCTGCTGGACGTCCTACAGCACAGGGGACAGCCCCTCACACAAAGAATCCTCCAGCCCAGAGTGGCAACAGTGCTGGGGCTGAGGAGCCCTGCACCAGCTAGAACTCTAACAACTCAAGATCCTTCAACTTTCTGTTTAATGAGTTCTTGAATCCCAGGCACACCAGCTTCAAATTTCTTTGCTTTCTAAGCAGAGCTATTAAATGGCAAATGCTATTTAGTTATTCTATAACTTAGATCTAAGCTCACAGAAAAGCAAGAGTGTGAGCTCTGTGAAGAATGTTTTGGTTTGTTTGATTGTGGAGTGTCCCCTATCTGGTGGCTGCCTCATAGCAGGTGCCCAGTAGAGGCCTGCTGGGGCAAGGGCAAGCGCAGGAACATCCCCACTGGGTCCTAGAAATATCTGCTGTCTGGGACTGAGGCCTTCAGCATTGCCCCCGTGGCTGCTCCAGACCGTTCCCAGTCCCGAACCCCCACCCCTCTGTGCCTCCCCTCCCCTCCTGCATCCTCCTTCGTGAACGCCAGGCCCCCTCTCTGTCATTTCCCTTATTACTCGGTCAGCTCCATCGTCATTACCTTCCAATATGCTCAAAAATCGTCCTTCTAGGATAAATCCTGCTACCAACCTTACTTTATTTATTTCTTTAGCTGCTCAGCTTCTTGAATAATTATTGGCCCCTGATTCCTCAACAGTACAGTGAGGAACCTTCTGCCCTCTTGGAGAGTTTCCCAAATCTCTGCAAATACTGCTCATCTAAAATTCAGTGTTGATTTTCTAATTGCAAACTGAGAAAAGGCCTTTGTCTTTGAAAGTACCCTTGACCTTGCTAAAGCCTTCGACAAGGTTTGTGATCTCCTTCACGACAGTCCTTCGCCTAATTTACAAGAGTGCATATTTCTCCTTCCACCTTTATCCTTAAACACCTGTTCTTATTTTTTTTTTCTTTTTTTCTTTTTTTTAGTGGCAACTCTTCCTCTTCAATTTTCCTTTCTTGGTTGTTTTCTAAGGCATTATTGTTCTCTGAGGTTGTTTTTCTCTTTCTAAGCCTTCTCCCTGAGTCCTCTCATTGACTCCTCTGTGAATGACTGACAAATCTCTATAGAAAGGACAGGAATAGGAAAAATAAAAAGTGACTAACAAATCTCCACTCCCAAGCTTTCATTTCAAATCGCTGGTATAACATGTTTGCTATTACTTCAAACTCAACACACATAAACAGAAAGAACTATTTCCTCCCCATCCTCTTCCATGGCTTGTCTCCTCCTGCTCTACAGCCTCCAAAGGCCAGAAAGTTCTGTCTAGGGGCAGAGCTGACGTAAGAGCCTTCTTTCCCTGAGGCTGCTCCGTTCTTGCACCCTCCCTGACGTTCTGTCAAGTTACCGACCTGAGCTCCTGGAGTCCATCTCCCGCATTTGAATGCAACTCTGCAGAGCTAGCAATCCCATTGACCCTTCTTGTAGGGTCACACTTCCAAGCAATGGCTTCTGCTAAAGAAAACAATTCTTGAAAATTGTTTCATAATGGTAATTGGCAAAGCTCATATGTATATGTGCTTATATACAGTAACTTATTTAGTATAAAAATTTTATGGGGAAAGTCCTATACTTGTGCACAAGTGTTACAGATGAGGAAACCAAGGCAGAGGGAGGTAAGTAATTCATCTAATGTCACACTGCTAATAAAATAGCAGAGCCAGGATTTGAACAAATCAATTTGGCTTAGGAGTCCATGCTTTTATCCACGATATTCTATTGCTTCCTTAGGCAGGACACATGAAGCTGGTGGTCAGCAATTGAATGTACAGTATAGAACAAAGAGACATAAGGTTTTACTCAAAGGAAAAAGAAAAGACATTCCATAAAAAAGACACCTGCACTCGACTGTTTATAGCAGCACAATTCACAACTGCAAAGATGTGGAAACAACCCAAGTGCCCATCAACACAAGTGGATTAATAACCCGTGGTGTATGTATACCATGGAGTACAATTCAGCCATAAAAAATGGTGAACTAATACCTCTTGTATTAACCTGGATGGAGCTGGAGCTCATTCTTCTAAGTGAAGTATCACAAGAATGGACAAACAAACACCACATGTACTCACCATTAAATTAGAACAAATTGATCAACACTTATGTACACATACAGAAATAGCATTCATCAGAAATTAAGCAGGTGAGGGGAAGGAGGGGATGGATAAATTCACCCATAACGGGTACAGTGTACGCTATCTGGGGGATGTGCGCGCTTACAACTTAGACTCAAATGGTACATAAGCAATTTATGTAACCAAAATGTTTGTACCCCCGTAATAGTCTGAAATAATAAAATAAATAAATAAATAAAAATAAAGATGAGTGTAGTGGGTTGAATAGCAGCCCTCAAAAAGAAATGTCCAAGTTCTAACCCACAGACCCTGTGAAGGTGACATTATTTGGAAAAGGGGTCTTGAGAGATGTAATTAGGTTAAGGATCTCAAGATGAGCTCATCCTGTATTTAAAGCCCTAAATCCAATTACAAGTGTCCTAATAAGGAGAGGACACAGACACACAGAGAAGGTGATGTGAAGAGGGAGGTGGAGACTAGAGCGATGTGTCCACAAGCCAAGGAATGTCCAGGACTGCAGGCTCGACCAAAACCCAGGAGAGACACAGGGGACAGATTCTCCCTCAGAGCCTCTAGAAGGAACCAACCCTGATGGCACCTTCATTTCAGACTTTTGGCCTGCTAAGCTGTGAGGGAATAAATCTCTGTTGGTTTAAGCCATTCAGTTGGTGCTAATCTGTTAGGGCCGCCCTGGGAAACTAACACAACGGAAGAGATCACCGTGAGCTGGAACAGGGAATAGAGCACCAGAACTCTGAGGAGCACCAGGAATCTCTTAATAGAACGCATCTCACCAACAAAATGCTGCCTAAAGACCAGGTTTTCTTATCTTTGTATGTATCTCCTGTAAACAAGTTTTAGTGACCATAATGATTTTTGGAATGAATGAATCAATAAAAGATAAACACTGTTTTTCGTTACACTATAAATATATAGAAGTTATGCCATTTAAAATTTATGTGTGTTAAAATGCCGAGTAAAACATTTTTACTCCACTTTAAATATCTAAGTTGTTAAACATCACTCTGGCTACTTTTATGGAAAATTATGGAATATTTTTATATCTATACAATGATAGAACCATCTACCTATCATGGCTCTTATGATTTTTACTTGAATATATAGTTTTTTATGGACAGAGAGGTATAAAGAATCTGTTTCAAAATCTTAATCATTTAGAAATAAAATAATATCTGGCCTATTGAAATCCAGATTTACATATGTGTTAAAGAGGGTGATTATTTTCTCAAATCAAATCACATCATTGAGAGGCAAAGTGGAGTTGAATGCAATTTCGGTAAGTCTTAGGTAAAATCTCTGGTAACAACTATATATGTATATATGGGAAATATATATAGTTCTGATATATATCTGAAAAATACATGAAATATATATAGTACAGCCCTGATATATGCCTGAGATATAATTTTCTCAGATATGTTTCAGATATATATAATTCAAATATATGTATTTTATATATATATATATACACACACACAGATATATGTACACACACAGCCCTAATTTCATCCCAGCATATACATTTATTGTCTTAATGGAAATTATTGAAAATAAAGTATCAGGTGTTTTTGTTTTGTGACACATTAGTTACTTTGCAAAAATAATCATGATCATCACATGTAGGACTCAGCTAATAGGAAAAAGCAACAGAAATATTTCCAAAGCCAAAATTTACCTAAGTATCATAGCAATGCCACATATGTCCAAACAACAAAAGATATTATTTACACATTTATTATATGGATTCATTAAATTTTTTTGCCGTGATGGAGTAACCTTAGTACAGAATTCTTAGAAATGAGATGAACCATGAAAAGTTGAATGTACGAACAGAAAACCTTGCTAGTTCTAGACACCTTGATATCCAGAGACTGTGTTTTATCTGCGCCCTTGTACAATACATCCAACCTTGCAAAGCCTGGATTTCCACATTTATGAAGTATTGCTAAAGATGCCTACTGTATTTAGTGGAGAAGTAAAACACACTCAGTGGAGACTGATGTCTTCTTCCTCTTCCTTTTCATAATCATTATTGTCATAGGAATCTCTATGTTTATGTTGCTGTACTTAACTCTACTTGTTCTATACAAGCAAATTAGAGCTCTTCACTAGATTAAATTGCATTTGTCACCTTCCTAGTTTAAATATCTGTTAGTGTTGGGTAAACACCAATCCTGACATATAGATAACATCTCTAAGGGATCTTCCAGCTTCTTTGCTAAGTAACTTGCATGCATTTGGTTGTTTACTTAATCAATACATTTATAACATTCTTCGTGTACAGCGACATATGAACCAAAGAAATTATGGGTCTGAGATTATTAAAGTACAATTATTCAGATTGGATATTATTTTTTGGTTTGAAGTAAAATGTTAATTGGGTTGGGAGCTGTTTTGGTAATAAAAAGATTTGTTCTAATGAACATTATTAGGTTCGATTAATTCACTGAGCTTGGTCTCTTGAGTACCCACGTCAATGCTTTTAGCTTTTGAAAGAAATTGTGTCAGTTATTGTTTAAATTTAACATTGATGGAAAAACATGTCTAGGCCACACTTATAATTAATGTCTATACAGTTAACAAAGATGTGGGTGGGTAGCTGTGCTACTGTGTGATAGGTCTTTACATTAGGCCTATCATAATGGACACACTCGTAAGTTATTTCTAGGGCCTTGAAAATCTGAAAAGGAAATGGAAATGTCCAAGTAAGTACGAACCTCAGTCCTCTCTAAGCCTGTTTGCCTTATCTGTAAAATGGGATGATAATAATAGTATGCCTCTTTGTGATTGTTTTTAGGACAACAGAATAAATGATCACTAAATTTGAGAAATTATCGTTATTGTATATAATCAAGGCACTGTGCTGTGCTCTGTGAATATGTGAATGGACAAGACGTACTGATTAACCTTGTATAAATTTTCTATTGCTGCTGTAACAAATTACCACAAATTTAGCCACTTAAAACAACATTAATTTGTGAACTTACAGTTGTGTAGCTCACAAGTCCGTGGGTCATCATGGGGCTAACGTCAAGGTCTGCACAGCGGAGTTTCTTTCTGGAGTCTCTTGGGGAGAATCGTTTCCTTGCTTGTTGCAGTTGTTGGCAGAATTCATTCCCTGCCTTGCAGGGCTGAGGTTCCTGTGGGCTGGCTGTAATACAAGGGCTGTTCTGAATTTCCAGAAGGCCACATTCCTTGTCTCCTGGTTCCTTCCTCCATTTTCAAAACCAGCAATTGTGGGTTGAGTCTGTCTCTCTCACATCAAGTCTCTCTGATCCACCAGTAAAAGCCTCAGCTTTTAGGGATTTATGTGAGTATATGTGACCCACCTGGGCTAATCCAACCTCTCTCCCCATCTAAAGATCATCTGCCTAATTACATGGGCAACGCCCTTTTAACCATGTGACATAACATTCACAGGTGCCAGGGATAGGAGCTTGGACATTTTTGGAGAAGCATCATTCGGCCTACCACAAACTTGGACCATTTTTTATATAGGAAAGTAAATAACATAAATATATAAATAACAACCAGAAAAAGCAGAATATGCATCTTGTTTTAAGAAACTACTAATTCAATGTTGAGTATCTGATTAGAAGGAAGCAATATAACTCTTCCTTTTATCATGAATAAAAAGCTTTACAAAAGGAATTTTTTCCTCCTTTATGAGGGACTGTTTCCTCTTACCCTGCTCTCCTGTTGCCTCATCTGTTCTTGTTCCCGCAGCAGTTTCAGGGCTGAAAGGATGGGACGGAAATTCCATTGTACAAGAGGGAAACCATTCCCCGTACTCCTAACCGATGGACTTGGCATCTGGCACATTTGTGCAGATGGTCAACTTTAAGGCTTTTTAAAAAATGTTATTTTGTCCAATATTTGTACAGAAATTCTCCTGTTCCTTCTTTATGTACTCTTAAGAGATCATGATCAGAGGTTATTTATGTGACTTTGTCTCTCCCCTCTGTGGCTGAACTCTTGAGAACATTGACAACATTAGCCGACTGTACTGCATTTCTTCTATCTTGTTTGTATTTCTTTCCTTTTCATATCTCTATCATCATCAGCTGTTGCCCCTCATCACAACCTAATTCTATTCTTTAACACAATCACTGTAGAACTGTGGGCCTTTTTTGTAACTTTTATCTAGCTGCAGGGAGTTTTTCTTTCTTTAAGTAAAAAAATGTTTCTTTCCTCTACTTGAGTTTTCTACTTCTGGTCCCTCCCAGTTTAAGCAATATATGTATTTTCATCTTTATGATAGAGTTCCATGGTAAAACAATTTTAAAAATTTCTGGCCTAGATCAGACTGGTTAATATCTAGTTGGTTTCATAGGACTGAAATAATTTGAACAGCTTGTGAAGTGCTGACCTTCTGGCCTAAAGACATGAAACACTTCCTTTAGCAAAACACAAAATAAACCTCACATTTCCAAGCCCAAGGTAAAGTATTACACTGGAGAGGGTAGAGCAGGATTTAACGAATCAGAAAAAAGAAAGATTAAATTTCACAGAAGAAGAAATAAAGGACGGGGCATGGTTGAGTGAACGGGCTTAGAAATCAGACACCTGGGTTTGGTCCCCAGCTCTCCTACTTACTACCTGCCTGAGCCTGGACAGGTAACTTAGTGTAAAGCACAAGTTTTCTTGTAGGATAAAATATTGTAATAATATCCATTTTAGATAGTAGTCATGAGGAGATAATACACTTGAAATACTTGACAGACACTAATGACTCAATAACTGAGAGTCTCATATTTGCTCAGACATGGTTTTTTGTTTTTTTGTTTTTTTTTTTTTTCCGAGACAAAGTCTCACTCTGTTGCCTGTGGCGTCAGCCTAGCTCACAGCAACCTCAAACTCCTGGGCTCAGGAGATCCTCCTGCCTCAGCCTCCCAAGTAGCTGGGACTACAGGCATGTGCCACCATGCCCGGCTAATTTTATCTATTAGAGACAGAGTCTCGCTCTAGCTCAGACTGGTCTCGAACTCCTGAGCTCATATGACCTTCCCACCTCAGCATCCCAGAGTGCTAGGATTACAGGCATGAGCCACCATGCCTAGCTGCTCAGATGTGGTTTTAACAGGACTAGACCTACATCTGCAATTAACTAAGCAGTGGAGAAGGAAAGGCCTCTTGTGCAGCCTCCTGGGTGGGGTGAAGGGACAGATTGTCATAGTGTGGCCTATGTAGTGCATCTGCTAACAGGTAACATTTAAGCAGTAAGTTCTTTGTACATGAAATTGTGTTAAAAACCAAAATGCATTATTTCTTTTAGTCATCAGCCTAAGTCTGTGGTATAAACACTGTAACATATTTGGTAGAGGAAGAAAAACTCCTATTTAATAAGAGAACTAACTTCTTGTACACACTGCTCACTGGAGGTAAACTGAACATAGGAATCCAGGTCCCACCCCCAGAACCTATATGCTCATATTTCAAACTAAATTGTCATCTTTCCAGACAAAGTAATCTCTTTTCCATATATCTCTATTCCTCTCAATGGAATGAAATTCTCATTGAATTCTTTTTTAAAGTTAAATATAATAAAGTAGTTATATGTCATAGATACAAACAAATTAAAGTAGCGTGTTTACCTACTATAGCACAACAACCTCAAAATGTGAAGGGTTAGCAGCTGTTTCATTAGATCTTGACAGGGCTCAGCTGGGTGCTTCTTCTGCTGCTCTCCCATGGAATTTCTCATGCAGTTGCAGTCAAGCTGTGGCTCCATGTCTAACTCATTCATGCTGCTCCCAAGAGATTTACCGTATTTTGTTTCCAATAGGCTTTATCTTTTAGAATAGTTGTAGATTTACAGAAAACTTGAAGGATAATACAGAGTGTTCACACAGATCTCACAACCAGTTTCCCCTATTACCAACCTCTTACATCAGTGTTGCACATTTGTTACAATTAATGAACCAATATTGATGCATTGTTATTAACTAAAATCCATAGTTTGTTTGTTTCCATATTTCCCTAGTTTTTACCAAATATTCTTTTATGTTCCAGGATCTCATCCTAAATACCATGTTACATTTAGTTGTCACATCTCTTCAGGTTTCTCTTGGCTGTGACAGTTATGGCCTTGCTTTCTATGTCCCTCCAAGACCTCTCCACATAGTCTCTCTCTTTCCTTCTCTGCTCATGTGCACACACACACACACACATATACACACACATACATGCACACACACACATACATACACACACATAGTAGTTTGGTTTTCTTACATGGCTGCCAAAGGCTCTAAGTAAGACAGAGGAAGTAGAAGCTGTCATACTCTAAGGCTTGGGCTCAGAATTCACAGAACAGCAATTCCTCTGCATCATTCTGGGCAAAGCAGTCACAGGCCCTGCAGAGATTCAAAGGTGAGGGCATAGTTCCAGGTTTTGTTGGACAGAGAGGCTTGTGGATACAGAGAGCCTGGGCGGAATGGCGAGATTGCTAAGGGTCGTGTTTAGAGTCAAGCTGCCACAGACACACCAGGAAAATAACACCAACTGTTTGGTCATTTTTAAGCAGGAAATGATGAAATCATTATGACAAAGCAAGAACACAATGGCATATTGATACTGAATTCAAATTCTTATTTCAGCTGTGTATCTCAACATCCACTGTCGCCATAGGGTATCACCTCTCAACATAAATATACGTCTATCGTGGAATTAAATCACTCATAAAAATGTTTAACATGCCATGTAATAAGTGTAGTAATCCTTTTTCTTTAGTAAATATGACAAATGTGTATGTTTTAAATAAAATTAGTCTTTACTCTCTACCACGGAGTTGGAAACTGCGGCTCTCTTTTGACGTCTAGGCTTCCTCCGAGCATAAAAATGGAAATACTGATACTGTGACAACACAGCCTGAATTTTCTGCTTTGCAGATGCCAGATTTATTTTTAAATGGTGTGAATCAAATCTGTGCTGAGAGGCCAACTTCAAAATATAAGAGAAAAATTGGCAATGGAGGGATTTTGCTGGTTTGGCTGAAGTGAGGAGCTCTACAGCGTTTCATTCTAGTGGAGCGTCTGACTGTGAAAATCTTTCCAATTGTAATTTCCTTTGGCTTGCCAAAAGGGGATTATGAACTAAAGTCAGTGTTGCAGGAAATGTCACCTGTCCTTTGAAAGAAAATAATAAATCAAAATGGCTTTGTTCAGCATGTTTAAAAGGAAAAAAAAATGTGTTGATCCACTTTGGGGTCTTCTCTCCTTTCCTGACAAAGCAGGTAAATAAATGAAGCAGGATTTTATTGTAACTTTTTATTTTAATTATAGCTCATCTCAAAAGAGGAAAAGGGAAATCTCCTTTCAATACATATTCATAAAAAGAAAATACAAGAACAGAGACAGAGAGAGAAAGAGAAGTAAGGTGAATACTGTAATAGGACCCTGAAAGCAGAATTCTTCAAGTCAGATATTAAGAAAGTTATCTTTAAATTACACTTTGTAGGCCAGGTGTGGTGGCTTGCACCTGTAATCCTAGCACTTAGGGAGGCCAAGGTGGGAGGATTGCTGGAGGCCAGGAGTTAGAGAATGGCCTGGGCAACATAGAGAAACCCCTGTCTCTATAAAAATAAATTTTTTTTGATTAGCTGGGTGTGGGGGCACATGCCTGTAGTCCCAGCTACTCAGGAAGCTGAGGCAAGAGAATCGCTTGAGCCCGAGAGTTTTAGGTTGGAGTGAGCTGTGATTGCACCACTGCACTCCAGTCTGGGAGACAGAATGATATCCTGTCTCAATAAATAAACAAACAAACAAATAAACAATAACACTTGGTTCCTTTCATAGATACCATGGTACAAATTCAAGAATGTAAAGTAAATAAAAGCAAAATCTAGACAGTGATTCTTCAAAAATTCTAAGTGTTTGTAAATTATGCTTTAAATAAATAAAGACAAACTTGTAAAACAAATGCAATAGAGTTTGAAATTATCTGCATTCTTTTCTCTTAACAATGTTTTTTTCCAGTGATTCTGGCAATAAACATTGTCTACGATGAATGCTTATCACTCCAGAGAGAGGAAGTGATGCTTCTGGCTTACTGTGTAGACATCATGCCTATGCTGACACCACTTCTTTAAAAATAATAATCAGTAATGCTACTTTGCTTTAATTTAAAAATGCAGAAGAGAATTTTAGTATTTGACATCACTATTATGGACTGTTTTTTGCTGTCGTTTTGATCAGCTGCTAATGATAACATTTGGAATGTTAATGTGGTGACAAGTTTACAAACAGCCATAGACTTGAAAGATGGAAGATAATGGCTTATGACATTTGTTCTTTAATGTTGCAGCAATGTGATTTCATAAGTCAAATAAACCAATAAGTCAAAGAAACTAGTAAGCCCATTATAAAGGATGTGTAGAATTTTGATAGAGTGTTAGATCATTGGCTGGGCATTTCCTAGTATGGTTTGGTATAGTATAAACAACTTTTTAAGTGTGGTTTTAAAATCAAGAAATATTGCAGTTTAGTTGACTTTCATTTAACTACATAAAATAAACTAAATTAAATATAACTATGGAAACTTACATTTGAGTAGTGTGTAAAAAGAAAATAAACATTATCTTTTTTATCAGGCCAGGTTTAACATGATGACTCTCAAACAGATACCAGCATTAGGGTTTGGTGATATGACGCAGCCTTCTGGTCCTGTTCTATCCTTTACCTGGCACTGCAGATTGGAATATCTTCTTTATGATTCTGTTATCACACTGAGATAAACCACAGAACAACTGTTGATTCTGGATCAGCTTCTCGCCTGTCATCCCACCTGAATTTTTACTGACATCAAAAGGACCCCTTCCATTGTAGAAGCGTTAGGGAACCTTCTTTTCTAGGCTGGATACATGCCCCAGGGTTTTTCAACACTTTTCCATATAATCTACTCACAGCACCCAGTAAGAGCCTAATACATGCTGTTGACTACTTTCTATTTAGTTCAAAAGTGAAGAGAAAATTATACATGTTCTTGGTACATTTCCTTACTTCAATATTTTAACTTGACGAAGGAGCTAAATGTAGTTAGAAACGGTGTAAGGCATTTCAGTTGCGTCACCAGGAGAGCCTTAGAACAGGGAACTCATGTAGAGAGAGGGCAGAATGTAAGAAAACGACACTGCTTTAAAGTCAAATTATCTGATGTTTCTCTCTCAGCACTTTGGCCCAAATGTAAGGAATTAAATCTAATTTTTAAAACGTGATTACATATGGAAACCACCAACTATAATCATGCCTGACAATAGCAGGGGTTAGGCTGAAGGACCCCACCATTCTCTGTTCAAAATGTGAAAGTTAATTGCAAAACGTACAGGAATAAAAAAGAAATATCCAATATAAAAGTTTTGAAGTAGGACGTTTTGAAGACAACGTGTTTCTTCATTTTTGTACTCTTTTCAACAAATGCAATCATTTTAAAATTCTTTGAGTATTATTCAAGTAACAAAAAACAAGTGCTTTCTCAACTTTTGCACAATACTAGACCTTAATGAACATTTAGACACGGCTTGCATGACGCATTTGGCTGTAGCACTAGCAGGAGACATGACAAAATACGGAAGAATTATAGCTCTATGTGACATGATTTCTGTCATCCTCCTTGTTTGAACCAATCTAAACTTAAAAACTATATGGCTCTGCCAAAATGAGGTGGAAAACTGCTCTAAGTGTAAAAAGATTGCATTAAATCAATAAGTTGGCATCACATGTGAGAAGAATAAACATGAATTGTTTTTAATCCAATGAAATTGATTTGTGTATGCAGATGGAGTGAATACCTGTTTGCTAACAAGTTATTAAGCTTCATGCAGAGCTACACAGCATTTGTGTTGGGGTTGAACAATGTATTGTAGACACTTGGGGGTCACTTTTTTCCAGGTCTCTCTCCGGCATATTTTCCTCTTGGTTCTGTCAACTCAACTGCCATCCGGCCTCAGCAGTCTAATGAGGTGGAATCGTAACTCTAGACCAAAATGGTGTGCTCAGAACTGGATGCCCACCCATAGTTTGTTTCCTCACATCAAGTTTGCCAGAAATGTTTTCTTTAGCATCTGAAATTAACATTCCAACAATTTTTGAGCATTTAATACCTTTCCTAGGACTCCGTGTGTACTCCTGTGAAGCCACGCAGGAGCATTCATTAGCCTTTTATGAAACTGTCCACCCTCACTAGGAATTGACTATTTAAATCAGCTGTGACACCCAGTTTCACAACTAATCTTCCCACTGATGTTCAGACTGCCTTGCTACTCAACATATGACCGCACTGGAACCGGAGGTTCATGAGAAAGGCAGAACTACTAAATCAGAATCTGCAGTTTAGTAAGATACACAGGTGATTCACGTTCAAAGGAAAAATTGACAAACCTGATCTGGGTCCATCTACTATCCTGGAAAATTAGGCATCACTGGCCCCATCTTGTAGATCTCTTTGTAGTGCTTGTCAAGGTTTTGTTGAACGGCCTCTTTGGCATCTTCTGGGTTCTTTTCTCCTGCTGAGACCCCTTCCTTATCTGGCAGCAAAAAGAGGCCAGTCACATACTCCCATAATCGTGGAGGGACACCTGCCCCAGGCCCATGTGCCTGTTATAAATACCACTCACAAGGCTAAAGATGTTTAAGAATTACTTTAAAGATCTAATAAGAAACATAGATTTTCTCTCCCCATTTCTCCCTCATCATTTTGCATATAACTGAAATAGTTGAAATTCACCACTGAACATTTTTAGTGTGAAGGTTTTCTGCAAATACTACAACAATTTAGCCATTGTCTTCATGCCATTCTTGTGAGAGGTATCATTAGCTTTATCCCGGCTCACAGAGTTGGAGTGGGCGATAAATGGATGTTGAAGGTATTGTAAATTAGCTTTTCCAAGCTGGAATTAGTGTCCTGTCCTAGAGTCTGCAGGAATTATAAGAGTTGAGGAAAAGAATCATCGGTAGTTTAGGGAAGCTCTGACAAACAATTAAGTAGAGAATGATTTAGTACAGAGCTCGGTTCCTGGACAGACTCATTGCTGACTCTGGTTAAAGAAAAAAACAAAATCTTGCCAAGACAAAAATGCTACTCCTACTCTATTTAAATCCCCTCTCATTCAAACTTAAACATAACAACTAGTAATATTCAGAATGATGACTTAAATTTTATAATCAGTGTTAAGTGGATTTTAAAATATGAGAAATTTCAGTAACTTTCTTGGCTTTAACTAGGACTGATCTGATGTGGTGGAGATTTCCATGTGTGTATGTCACTATGCAGTGGGGCTCTGACTCTGATTCCATTCAATATTCCATCTGGTTAAACCGTGTTTGCCACGGCTTCTCTCACTAGATTCCCTTCTTGAAAGCTTCCCTCAATTCTCCTGTGAGGAGCCTTTAAATTGCTCTGAATCTATCACAGAAATAAAGGGAAGGGAAGTTAATCGTAACAAACCTTGAAATAACCTAAATGCCTAATAGTAAGGAAGTGATTAAGTTTTTTTTAAAAAAATTATACATTCCTACAATGGAATATTTTGCAACTGGAAAAAAATGTGACGTAGAATGTAGTTGTTGATTTGAAAAAAAGTCCAGATATGTCATAGTTTTTGAAACAGAAAGTTTCAGAACAGAGTGTGTAACAACGGCACTTATGTTAAAACTCTATATACCCGTAGACTGGAACACATAAAGATAAATAATGAATATCTATACCTATAGATAGATTAAAAGATAGATAGCTGGATGGATGGATGGATAGATAGATGAATAGATAAATAAGGAAGTAGACATGGAGATACCCCTGGGAATTTTTGAAAAGCAATCAACAGACACTGATAACAAATGTTATTTCTGGGGAGTTCAAATGAAATGTGGGAAATCAGACTTTTGCTTTCTTCTAAACACCTTTATAGAGTGTGTGAATTTTTTTGTGGAGGTAAATTATACTTAAATTTTTAAAATTATGTCTTTTCACAGCACATAGCATTTACATCGCATCCCAAATATTCTACTTATCTCATTCCTAAACATCTGTATTTACTCCATTATTTATTCTCCACCTAGATGCATTACCTATGTCTACTCATTGCCCTTTGTCTGAAATAGCCTCCTACTTCAGTTTTGCTTTTTTTCATTTTTCCAAACTTTGAAGTTTACCTCTCCTAGAAAGGAAACTGCTTAAACAGATTGGGGAACTCAATCCTGTCTCCTCTGCATGATTTAAGGCATTTTCCCTGTTAAGCCAGAGACTAATTCTGTCTATTTTTAAATAAAATATTTAAATTAAATGTTTTTAGCATGAGGCATATAACCTCAAATACCTTGATGTTTTCTCTAATAATCACAAATACATGATTTTCTTTCTTTCTTTCTTTCTTTTTTTTTTTTTTTTTTTGGATAAAGAGTCTCACTCTGTTGCCTGGGCTAGAGTGCCGTGGCATCAGCCTAGCTCACAGCAACCTCAAACCCCTGGGCTCAAGCAATCCTCCTGCCTCAGCCTCCCAAGTAGCTAGGACTACATGCATGCACCATCATGCCCGGCTAACTTTTTTCTATATATTTTTAGTTGGCCAATTAATTTCTTTATATTTTTAGTAGAGATGGCATCTTGCTCTTGCTCAGGCTGGTCTCGAACTCCTGACCTTGAGCGATCCCCCTGCCTCGGCCTCCCAGAGTGCTAGGATTGCAGGTGTGAGCCATCGCCCCTGGCACAACCATGAATACATGTTAAAGATTCACCAAACTAAAGAGTTGTACTGGAAGAATCACGCTGTAGGAAAGACTTGAACGAATTAGGAATGTAAATATAAATGAGAATACATTATCTCAAGAGAATTGATCTTATCCTTAACCAATTATTAACATAGCATCCTGCTTGCTTCTGGACTATCATTAACTTCTAAATTCTTGCTCTCTCACTTCAATTGGTCTTTTACTAACTTGAAAAGGACTGGTAGGTTCCTTGAAACCTGCACCTGCCCCCCACTAGAAATGTCCTCTTTTGTAACACTTCATTGCTGTCATGTCCAACCTTCCACCCCCACCTGCTCCACCATGTTTATGGCGTTAATGGAGTTGTCTGCCTTGATGCAATTTGTTTAGCATCTAGACCGTTTCACATAGAGGTGGGCACTTAATGCGTGCTGCCAGCCGTGCAGTGGTAATGAGAGCAGTGAAATGAGCAGCTGAAATCCATTTATTCACCAAGCACTAGTTGCATATTTACTGTGGGCATTGTGCTATACATTAGCGGCGGGCTGTAAAATGATTCCATTTACTCATCTTTACAATGAGGCCATTGAACCACATGATCTATAAAGTGAATTGTGGACCTAGTACTCTGGGATTCTAAATGTAAATTTCTAAATGAGAGAAAAAAGTCTCTTCCCTTAATTTAACCTTATATATGCAGAAATACAATGTTTATATGTAAAATTATTAGAAAATGTGAGCAAGTATTTAAGTAATGTGGAAAGTGCTAATGGAATCTGAAGTAATTTGAGGGGGAATCCGTGAAGAATGCTTTCTGGACAAGGTAAGCCTTCAGTCGTGTCTTTGAGCATGTGATAGATGGAAATGAACAGAGTAAATCTGAATGCTTTCTAAGTTGAGATAGGAGGAGTAGTCCAATGTTCATTCTTGCCCCTTGCATGCTCAGGAATGATACCACCTCCCCTTTACTTGGAGGTAGAAGGAGAAGGTAGAAGGATTTGTAATTGCAATCAGTGATAGACGATGCAACAACGTACTAAATCTAAGGGTAAAGTTGCAACTGCATGAACACTGAGAGATGCCATAATGCCTCTGGCATGGGGGCAGGTTGGGATTTCAGAAGAGAAAGAAGCACTGGAGAGAAAAAGGTAATAGTGTGAGAACAGAGAGGAGGTCTGTATGGAGGCTAGAGAATGTCCAGGGAGCATCTGAAGACCTCAACTTTAAAGCTCAGTGCTTTTGCAGAATGCTGGTAGGTAAGAGATGCAGAAAGAAGAACATTAACTTTTTCACTCTGTCTCTCAATTCTGTACAACTGAGATTTATAAAAAAATAACTGGAGTTAAAAGTTGCTTGAAATTCTTGGTCTTTTATGTATCTGCTTAGTAAGAAGCTAGACATGGATGTAGAAAATAGTAGCCACATCCCCAGTGGTCTAGTGGTTAGGAAAAAAACAGAGGGGTAGCCAGGGA
>CAUYRT010002260.1:0-19760 GCA_963574885.1 Lepilemur ruficaudatus
CTGAGAACCTCAGTTAAAAGTAAGGGGTGGTTGGCCAGGCTCGGTGGTTCACGCCTGTAATCCTAGCACTCTAGGAGGCCGAGGTGGGAGGATCGCTCAAGGTCAGGAGTTCGAAACCAGCCTGAGCAAGAGCAAGACCCCACTTCTACTAAAAATAGAAAGAAATTAATCGGACAACTAAAAATATATAGAAAAAATTAGCTGGGCATGGTGGCGCATGCCTGTAGTCCCAGCTACTCAGGAGGCTGAGGCAGGAAGATTGCTTGAGCCTAGGAGTTTGAGGTTGCTGTGAGCTCAGCTGACGCCACGGCACTCACTCTCGCCCGGGCAACAGAGTAAGACTCTGTCTCAAAAAAAAAATCTCTATTGTGGGGGTGTCCTGTGTATTATAGGATGCTCAGCAGCACCCCTAGCCTCAATCCACTAAACGCCAGTAGCAATCCACACACACACCTGGTTGTGACAGCCCACGGTGTCTCCAGACATTCCCAAATGTCTCCAGGTGGCAAAATTATCCACTCCTACACCCAGTTGAAAACTGCTGCTTTATTTCATTGTATTTAATGTACATTTGTCTGTTCCCCCGTCTTAACTGAGAGCTCCTTGAAGGCAGGGCCCTGGTGCACCCGCTCTATAACCCCCAAATCTAGCAGCATGCTGTAGAGAGCTTTCAGTTCACAATGACCACTCAAATTGACCTGTCTTCTCAGGAGTAGCTTTATGAGGGTTTGAACTTCACAGCCCTGGTCCCTTGGCCATAGTTTATTGGACAAGAGGTGGATACCTAATTCAAATTCAACCAATTAGATTATCCCTCCTGTTGGGGGCAGGACTAATAGACTCCACCACGGCTGGGGCTGCTTTTTTAAATGGGTGAACTGGAAGCTCGGGGCAGCCTCTTGTACCTCTCACGTGAACCAAGAGCAAAGAAAGCCAATCTTCCAGGGAATAAGAATGCAACAGAGGATCAAGCAGAGACTAGGGACCAGATGAGAGCACCTCTCTGAGTTCATGATGGCTTTTCAGACACCGCCTGGTGATTTTACCAGCCCCTTCCCTAGGCTTGGGAGCATTCCTGTACTTGGGTTCTACGAAACACCCTTATATCCTGATGACAAACTCCCTTCTTATATGGAAAACAGCTGGAATTGGATCTTAATATGTATAATTAAGGAAACCTCACCGATACATGGGACCTGGCACTGAGTAGAAGTTGTGAGAGCGGCAGGACTATATGAAAGCAGGAGCAGCACAGCAGCGCCACTGGCCACCTGGGGTCCCCTGGGCAGGAGAAACAGCTCCTCCCTCCAGACAGTGCCCGGCTGTGCCTAGGGCCAGAGGCAGATCCAGCCTCTGAAAGAGGAGGAGTTGGGTTGTGGAGGGGGATGGGCGGTCATAAAGCCCAAGGGGGTGTTGGCAAGAACCCAGTCCTCTGAGTCTTTCCAAGCTGGGTCCAGCTTGGGGTCCTAGGGCTCTGCCTGGCCCACAGAGGATCTGGGTAGTCACTCAGCCACGGCTGCTGCTCCTAAAGCATCTCAAGGAAATTCCCTATTCTTACTCATCCACTTCATAACATGAATTTGGGGGAAGTAGGGGCTAAGAGCTTGTGTGAGGGGACAAACACCAGCATGACAGCACTGCAGATGAAGCCAGGTGAGAACAGGCAGGGTAAGTCCACCCACTTCCTGGCAACACTGTTCCAGCCCCCAGATGGCTTCCCAGGGTGAGCTGAGATGGCTGCAGAATGTGGGTTTATAGCAGACTGGGATTCAAGGAAAGCTCTTCAGGCTCTCCTTTGGGCACACCAGGATGGCGTCCAATTCTAAAATGCAAAGGGCACCTAGTGAGGGACCAGGTTGAGGTCCCTGTGTGGTGCTCTGAGTGAGTACACACCGCCTGCATGCAGCAGGGGAGGGATGGAGGGTCCCTGGGCTTCAGAGAGCTTAGCAGATGAGTCTGAGTGAATGAGCTATAACCAGGAGGGCTCCGTGTTGTTAAGTAACAGTGACCACTAATGTGGCATCATATAAGTAAAGTCAAAACCACAATGGCCAAAAGTGGCACCAACATGCCAAGGCTAGATAAAGCAGAGGACCGATGAGTATTCATAGAGCAGAGAGCTCCATGTAAATAGCTCATAGCATCAGGTAAACAACAGCAGCTCAGAATTTCAGGCAGGGCACTTCTCTGCTTGAGTAGTTTCTCTTGGATAATATTTCCCTGTACAACCTCCAAGGTATTTGCATAGCATATTTCTGTGTCCACTCTTGCTAATCTTTTGTACTATCTGGCACCATCTTGGGAAGCCATAATGCCAACATAACCCAAAGAGGACATGTGACCTTCTCTGTCAGCCTGGTTGGTGTGGGCTGCCTGTGATACCAGGGAGTCATCAGGGTTGGGGTCACAGAGCAGAGGGCAGTGGACAAAAGAACTTTGATGCCATCAGCACTGGAGACCACTGAGATACAGAGTATTGAGGCAGATGCTACCATTGCTGTATATTGGAGAGAGAAATTTTGGTTGTGAAAGCAACCTTTGGTGTCTTAAAAGAGTAACCTGTAAGAAAGTGGGTGGTCAGGAGAAAACACGTCCTTGGTAAGGGCTATCACACAGACCCGTGATGGCAAACAGCCAGGGGAATAAATCACCACCCACAGCCCCAGTGAGCACCAAGCAGGAGGTTCCCTCTGCAAATCCATTAATCCTTTCTCTGCTCAGCCTTCCAGCGACACCACTACAAGAGCAAGCCCCTCCTTCCCAGAGACCCGGCACTTCCAATGCCTTAGTTCCACTGCATCTGGCTTACTCTTCAGGTGGCACTCCAGAGGGCAGGGACAACAGGCACAAGCTCCACACAGGTTTGCTGCAGGAATGAACCGGTGAGGGATATAGGTCCTGACAGTGACAGATGTGCCTTGGTGGTATCTGCCCCTGTCCTAGCCACCACAAGACAGAATATTCCTGCAGACTCCAGAGAAAGCCCTAGGGCCTACAAGTCAATTTTGCAGTTAGAATTTCTAGTACAGTGAGTCATCTATAAAATATGGCCCAGCATTGAAGCCTAGGGAACTAACCACTAAGCCATGCATGGCACAGGAAGTTTCCAGCTTCCAAAAGAGCTTTGTCCCCAAATCCTCTTTCTTCATTCAATAATACATTCTAGAATATGAATTCATTTTGTGGCAGGCATTGTGCAAGATGCAAGGTAACCAAGGATTAAAAGGAGAGAAGGTGCTTGATGCCATGAAGCTTACATTCTAAAGAGGAAAGATGGGGAAAGACCTTCATCAGAACACATTTTCCTGTTGACATGTGACTGAATCTGGTACACAGATGCCCACCATCATTACACAGGGGGCTCGCAATCCCCTCCACGTCTTCGACTAACAGAGCTGAACTAGAGCACCATGGCTTTTCATAAAGAGAGCCAGAGCAGGCCCACCTTCCAAGCATCAAGGGTTCCTGATCACGATGACATGAAGACCCTCCACCCCCTCCCAAGGGTCAATCTTTCCAAAACAGCATCCTAAGAGCCCTCTCTGGAGAGAAAACCTGAGTCTCCTATGCTGACCCACAATGAAGCTGGCCCTCCCATAAGGCCAACCACAATAAGGCCGTATGTCACATTGGCTCAAAGCAGTGACTGTTAGAGTCAGACAGCTCGATGGTGGCACTTGCTGACTGTGCGAACTTGACGCTCTCTGTGCCCCAGTTTCCCCTTGTGTAAAATGAGGATGATAGTCCCAGCCTCCCTGAGTTTCCACATACTTCAGAAGAAGTTCCATATCTAAAGCACTTGCCTGCAGCCTGGTATGTGAGTCTCTCCCCAGGTTTCAGTGCCTCTCCCTCCTCCTGTGGGCTGACTCTCCCCCCTCCCACCCCTGACCCAGGCCCTACATGCTCCTCTAGAGCACCCCACACAGGCTTTCTTCCCCTGCCAGGGTAGTACTTATCTCACCCAAACTCCCATTTTCCCAGTTTCTGTTCTCTAATAAAAACTAGGACCTGGGGGATCCTTCAGATCACAGGTCTGGGAGTTCCCATTGTGAACCTATAGTCCCCACATATAAGGAGGACTCGCCCAGGGGAGGAGTCATGTGGTGTGGACCTCTGATAAGGAAATATCTGAGACAAGGAGTCATCCGAGGGCCCCTCATAACCACCCCCATCTCACCCCAGCCCCAGGACTGAGCCGTCTATCCTATAAGTACATCAGAACAGCATTTTAGCAGTGAAGCAACAACTCGAAATTTTTCTACTTGCAGGGCAAAGTGATAAATTTTCCCTGAATTCCCCCTCTCCCATCCTCCTTCTTACAAGAGAGCACTTGAGTGTGGATAAGTCGCCTATTTGTATAGTGGTGCCTCTGGTTTTATTGCAAATTAAACATGCACACATTATAAACAAACAATAGATGTCTCTAGAGCAAATATACAGCTTTCAGACCCCTCATAAATTCTTCAACAGGAGCTCTTTGCGGTTTATAGCCTTAATATAATTTTGAGTGAGTTACAGCCCTGTGCATCAGGAAGGAGGCTTCCCACTTAGGGCCCTTCAGAGCAGGACTCTCCACTCTCCCACTTTGCTGCAAACTCATTCAGGGTTAGAGTTTGGTGACGTTCTAGGCTCACGCTGGCCGCCCTCTCCCTCTCTCCTTGCTTTTTGATTTCTTTATCATGTTCTCTTTTTCTAATAAGCTCAGAATTACCCCTGCCCACCAAATCACAGGATTCTGGGATGGGGGAGATGATACTCACCAACTCACACTTCTCCCTTAAAGTTTGATGTGGAGAGATGAAGGCCAGAGAGGTTGACTGAGAGGGACAAGAAACCCAAATTGTTTTTCCTACTCTCACACGCTCAGCACTCAACACACCCAGAATACTTCTGTGACCACAAAGTGGTTCTCCAGCAGACACTGAGTGTCCTATGACTCAATTTAATTCTGACACTACCTACCTGGAGATAGCATCAGACCCCACAGGTTAAGGGCTCAGTTCCACAAGACTGTCCCCACTTCAGATGCTGGTTGCAAGTCCCAGGTTGTGACCTGTGCTTCTGACCAACTGGGCACAAATTGGGGGTTCCTTCTATCCTCTGCTGTAGTTCAGTTAATTTGCTAAGACAGCTCACAGAACTCTGGGAAACACTTACTTACATTTACCACTTTATTACATGGATAAAGGATATTATGAGCACCCAGATGAAGAGAAGCACAGAGCAAGGTGTCAGGGAGGGCCCCACTCTCCAGGCACCCCTGTGTATTCTGCTATCTGGAGCTCTCTAAGCCCTGTGGTTCAGGGATTTTTATGGAGGCTTCATCACACAAGCATGAGTATTAGCTCAGTCTCCAGCCCCTTCCCTGAGGCTGGGATGAGGGTAAGCTGAAAGTTCCCAGCTTCTAATCATGGCTTGGTCTTTCAGATGACCTGCCCCCATCCAGAAGTCCATCATGAGTCACTTCATTAGGACAAAAGATGCTCCTAGCACCCAGGGAATTCCATAGGATTAGGAACTCTGTGTCAGGAACAAGAGTCAAAGACCAAATATTAGGACAAAAGATGTACTTAGCACCCCTATAGCTCAGGAAATAACAAGGGTTTCAAGAGTTCTGTGCCAGAAGCAGAGACCACACATGTGTTCATTATATCACAATATCACATGGAGAAACTCACCAGTTAAGTGGCAGAGCAAAGCCTAGAACACAGGCCTTCTGACTCCCAGCTCCGGGCTCTTCCTAACATGCTGTGGGTCCTAGGAACCTGATTTAAATTAAAGGGCTTTTAATTGCTTGCAATACTCAAAACTCTGCATGATCATGTGCTATAAAGGGCAGGAAATCAGAGAAAGAAGCCAACAGTTGTGGGAGATGGAGTCAGGATGCCAACACTAAAATCAGGAGCCAAATGGAAGGAGCAGAGTGGAGCAGTGTGTGGCCAGACTCTCATTCCTGAGGGAGGACAGAGGAGACACATGGGCCTGCAGGACAGGTCACGGCAGGGAGACGGGTGGGAAGTACGGGGATTTCCAGGACTGACGCCAGGAGCAAGTTTGCCTTAGAACATTCCTCCTTTCCATGGGGCAGGTTTGGTGCCTCTTTAAAGGATCCACCTCACACTGACTCTTTGTTCTGCATCTTAGCCCTTGAGACCACTGTCAAAACTCAAAGATCTCAAACCTGAGGTCAATAATTAGAGTTAATTTGAATGGTTTGGCCTATGAAACTTCACTAAATCCTTTCCAGAACAAAAAAGACAGAATAGAACATTTGTTTTTGTTTTTAGCTAGTATAAAAGTTTCCAGGTGATGGACTATAAATGCAATGAACTCTAACCCTTTGAAATAAGCTCATCCTTTTTTGATCATGTTTTCACAGCTGAAGCACAGATGACTTGCTGCCAGACCAGGAATTCACCCTTCTTGCTAAGAGGCAGGTGGGGAAGGGCTGTGGACTCAGTCCCTGCTCATTAGGCTACCAGTCCTCGCTGATTCTCCAAAAGGAAGAGGAGCCAACCAACACCTGCCTCCACTCAGGTCCCAGTCATTGCCCAAGAAAGACCAGCTGCTGTGCTTTCCCACAAGTCCAAGGAAATACAGTATTCCCAAAATGTCCATGAGCCTTTTGGAGATGAGAAACTCAAGTCCCTAGGAAGGAAGAGAAGAAGGATCTTGCCCATAAATCCTCTTATCTTCCTCTCCAATCCTGCATGCGCAGAGCCTGGGGAGGAGGGAGAGAAAATGGACAGTAGTGGAGAACAGCCCTCCAAGAGGAGGAGCTGGTGTTTCCACCCATTGTGACACCAGGGCAAATTCTCCAGCCCTTCCCCACTTTTTGTAGGACGATCTCTTGTGGAAGGTAGGCAGTATCATGAAAATAGCTCCTTTTTCTCTCTTTGTCCCCTCCCTGGGTATCCCCATTTGGCTTTAGAAAGTCAAGACTATCTTTCTCAAAAGAATCTGAAATACTGAAAAAAAGCAAGCAAGAAAGAAACTGTTCTAGATGTCCAAACAAGAGGTGAAGAGTCAAGAAAATCATGTTGCATTCATTCGCTAGGTTAATATGTAGCCATTGTAAGTGACATTTATGATGTTTATAAGGTGGGAAAATGCAGTCTGCAAAGTGTTCAATAGGGAATGATCACAACCATATGAAAACTGGAACCAGAGGACTCTATACAGAAAAAAACTTCATAGAAATGTAACAGAATATTAATCGTAGATTGTCTGAATAGTAAGACTATAGGTCATAATTTTTCTGTTTTTCTAGTTTTCAAATTTTTCATAACTAATATAAATTTTCTAACAGAGAAAAGTAAACTTTATTTTTTAAAATTTCCTTCTTCTCCAAATAGTGACAAAATTTTAGAATAGTGTAGTGTTAGGACTCAGACTCAAATAGACTTGCATTTGAATCCCTCTATGCCCTCCACCGGCTGTGCAGAGGTAGTTGTTTTATGCTTCTGTGCCTCTATTTCCTGTTTTTTACCGTGAGAATAAGAATAATACGTACTTCACATTGTCATTGTGAGGTTTAAGCAAGACAAAGTATAAAAAGCACCTTTCCTAACACCCTTCTGGCCCATAGCAAGAACTTCATAAGTGTTATTATTACTGTTGGCTATTATTGCTGTTGCTATGGTTGCCAAGTGACCTGAAGCCCACTGCATGGGCTGGTAGTCAAGAGGGCATACACTTGGATTAAAGACTTAAACATAAGACCTGAAACTGTAAGATACTAGAAGAAAACACAGGGAAAAAACTTCTTGACATTGGTCTCGGTGAAGATTTTTTGGATATGACCCCACAGTACAGACAATAAAAGCAAAAATGGACAAATGGGATTGCATCAAACTAAAAACTAAAAAGCATCTGCATAGCAAAGAAAACGGTCAGCAAAGGGAAGAGAAAGCCTACAGAATGGGAAAAAATATTTGCAAACCATACATCTGATAAGGGGCTAATATCCAAAATACATAACGAAGTCATACAGCTCAATAGCAAGAAAACAAATAACCTGATTTTAAAATGGGTAAAAGGCCTGAATAGACATTTATCAAAAGAAGGCATACAAAAGGCCAACGGGTATATGAAAAGGTGGTCCAGGTCATTAATCATCACGGAAATATAACTTAACACCACAACACAGAATCACCTAATGCTGGTAAGAATGACTTTTATCCAAAAGACAAAAGATAATGAGTGTCAACAAGGATGTGGAGAAAAGGACACCATTGTATACTATTAGTGGGAATGTAAATTAATATAGCCAGCATGGAAAACAATATGGAGGTTCCTCAAAAAACTAAAAATAGAACTACCATGTGATTTAACAATCCTACTTCTGGGTATGTATCCAAAGGAAATGAAATCAGTATGTCAAAGAGATGTCTGCACTTCCATGTTCATTGCAGCATTATTCACAGTAGCCAAGGTATGGGATCAGCCTACATGTCCATTAGTGGAAGAATAGGTAAAGAAAATATAGTATATACACACAACAGAATACTACTCAGCCTTAAAAAAAATAAAAGTAAATCCTATCATTTGTAACAACGTAGATCAACCTAGAGGACAATATGTTAAGCAAAATAATCCAGGCACAGAAACAGAAATACTGCATAATCTCACTTACATGTGCAATCTATAAAAGTCAAATTCATAGATGCAGAGGGTAAAAAGGTGGTTACCAGAGACTGGGGGGTGGGAGGATTGGGGAGCTGGTGGTCAAAGGGTACAAGTTTCAGTGAGGACAGGAAGAATAAGTTCTGGAGATCTACTGTACAACATGGTGACTGCAGTTAATAAAACTGTCTTATATACTTAAAAATTGCTAAGAAAGAAAGTAGATTTTAAACGTGCTCATCACAAAAATGATAAGGATGTGAGGGGATGGATATGTTGATTAGCTTGATTTAGCCATTCCATAATAGATACATGTATCAAAGCATCACATTGCGTACTATAAATATATGTAGTTTTTCATTTGTTAATTTTTTTTAAAATTTTTTTAAAAACTATATATAGATGGAATCATAAAGTGAAAAAAAAGAGAGAGAAAGAGAGAGAGTACATACAGGGTCAAGAATAGCCTGGGTCCTCCCTGGGGGTGGACTGGACCCCAAGGACACTCAATGAAGATGGCAGTGCTAAAGGCAGAGTTGAACTTCTCAGTTCCTAAAGAGCTACTGGCTGTCTGCAGTGACAGGAAGCGCCTATGCAAAAGACATGCGTTAATTAGCCGAGCCGCCACTCCACTTCACTGTGAGATTTTCCAGCTCTAAACCCTCCCGAGACAGATCTGCACTTTCTGGGCTGTTCACTGTGTATAAATTTTCCTGAGGAGAAAGACTCCCAAATTGTTCTCCTGACTCATGCAAGTTCTTTTGATTGGAACCTAAAATCTTACATTATAAGAAATGTTCCTGATGCCAAAAGCATTTATCAATAAATGATGAGAGATTGGGCAAGATAACAGTAGAATTCCAAATAGCAATCTAGCGTCTCTGAAAAACCTGACTATTTCCTGTTCAAGAAGTTCTGTTAGCTCTTTGGCATTGAGGATATATGATTTGGAAAATATCCATAATTTTTCCAAAGTGACAGATTTTTTTTTTTTTAGGCTAAATGAATGGATTCCCTTTATCCAGGTCCTTAAAATCCTATCTAAGCAGATTCCAGCCCTTCATATCTCTGGCCTGAGAGTTGTATTGTTCATTTACAGACAGTCTCGGATTAGCAGATGCATGGAAGGTGCTCCATGGGGAAGTCCCTCCCTGCTGCTTACAGACCTTAAATATGAAATGGGTGTTCAGAGTAAAAATGGAATCAGAGGGTTTCTACCAATAATGCACCTTAGCAGTGCGGGTGGGCACCGAGGGGACTGAAAGTTACTGTTTGCAAGCTGTGCTGATGATGTACTGTTGGTTTAAAATAACTGTGAGTCCACTGAGGCCATGTTTCCTGACATTTTTGAGCTTGATGGTGGGAGGATCCGTCTACATTAGCATGCCCTCCTTAGAGGTGTCCAGGACACTTCATGTCTATGTCAGTCAATGGCATCTCTAACCCATCATTAGGCTGACCGATTCCTGTGGGGAAACTGAGGCAGCTCAGTACCAGAGAGCAAAGATGGGACATGCCACCTTTTTGTTTTGTGTCCATGTGGTACCCTTTCCTGGTACCTACCCCCCAAGCCTTTCACCCATTCCCAGTGCTAGTGGAATAAATGTTTATAAAGAATAGAATCAGTTTTACGGAGTGTAGGTTTTAACGAAGGCAGGAATGTATTTACCCACCCACCCCCACTCTATCTTCTGCCTTTTGGTAATAAAATTTGACTGCATCTGAAAAAGAATTTCATAGTTCTATAAAGAAAAGCAGCTTATAGCATGAAAGGCCTATAGCTTTGCAGAATAGAAAGAAAAATTTAAGCTGGAGGTGGTTTTTAAAAATCTTTTCAATATCCCTTACAGGAAACAAAAACTATCTTATCCAGGCCCCGGCTCTTTGAGATTTGCAGCAGGAAATCCTCCTAGTATTTGATGATTTCATTCCCACAGGGACTGGCACATGTCAGCAGCAAAATTAAGGCCTTTTTTCTGGACCGCTTTCCTCATTATTGTCATTATTGCCATCATTGTTAGATTAGGCACTGGTTTCGCATAAAGCAGCAAACCATCAAAATTGTACAGGCTTCAAGGCTCTCCCATAGTTATCAGCACATCTAGAATGGATCAGATAGTAGCATTGTTGCATATTTATTTCTATAACACAGTGACTGTGTAGACATCTGAACAAATCTCTTCACCTTTGTGAACAGAAAAGCATGCCAAGACCCCATAGATTTCCCCCAAGCAAATGGAAATATTATGACATGGAGAGTGTCAACCCCAGTGAGAAGATTTCATCCTACATGGCCTTCCATCCTCCCTCCAGCTATGAAATGTTCTGCCCTGGTGGAATGAGGACTCAGATGTAGGGTGGGTCAGCAAGCAGAAGGGGAAGCACTGTTCCAGGCAATCCTGTGGGCTCCTGGAGGTAGAAATTGAGACATCCATGGCTTTCTGTCCCCTGGCACGTAGTAGAGGATCCTTGACTGCTTGCTGAATTTCAGCTAGCTCAACTGCAAAGCTGATTTCGGCAAAGGCAACCAGATGGACCAAGACTCAGGTTCTGACAGGTATAATTTGTTTCACCCTGATTTGGTCAAGGCAAGGCCATTGATGGGGTGAGGGAGAGAGGACAGGAGGAGATGAGGAGATGGAGTACTGGAAAGGGAAGAACTTGGGTGTTGGGGGAGACACAGCTCTAGTGATCCGTCCATTTCCAGAGGGACTTACTTCAGCTGGTAACTTGGGGAGAGTGAATTCTGGTAGAAGATTTCAGCATTTCTTCACCACCATCCTCAACAGGGAAGGAATAAACTGAACTGTAAGTCCCAACCACAGAGATAGAGTTTAAGCTGGAAGTCAGTCATGGAGAAAGAGTATAATACAAGACACAACAACCAGGCATTGATAGGGCACAGAGGGAGGCAAATGCCCAATCTGGTAAAGTCTAATGCTGAGTCAGGAAGTACCAGGGCTGGATGGGCCACTCAAATAAGTAGAGCTTGTCCTTGCCATGCCCAACATCAAGACTTAGAGGGTAACTTAACTCCAGGACCCCAGGAGATGGGCATCAGGCTACTATTGTAAGCTGTGTCCTGATCAGGAATAGTTGAAGAGTTATGAATCCTGGATCTGCAGGTAAGAGGAGCTGAGCACAGCCAAGACAGGCAGAGAAGAGCCTACAGACTGCCTGGTCGGTTTCTGCAAAAGATTCAGAAACATGGTCGTTCAGGCTCAAATTGAACCAAAACAGTGCAGTCTGACAGAATAATTAGTAAAAGATGATCTTGGCCTGATTTCTTTTCTTTGCTATTATTTGAAGGAAAAGAGCAGGTTGCACAATGCCTTTTTCTAGGCAGCAAAGTCAAGTTGGCTCCTTAGCTGTAGCACAGGTTTGGAAAAGTTGGTGAGTGAGCTTGATGTGTCTTGCTTTGGAGAATTTTGCCCGGTGTCAGCTGGATTGTCTGGTTGCCTTGGTGTAACCAGGCAACCAGATGATTTTATCAAGAATGCAAAAGCAGGAATGATGGCCAAGTTCTGAAAATCAGTGACCCGAGAAATGGTACACTGAGGGCTTCTGGAAACTGGCAAAGAGGGGAAAGAGGAAAGAAACCCCTCATGATGACCATGGCACAGAAAGTAAGAGAAAGAGATACAGAAGTCATGACGGACGTAGGAAAAGAGGCTTATTCCCTTGAGATCCGTGGTGTCCAGAGATTAATAAAGGATGTTCCTCTTTGGCCAACTGAAGCCTAAAAGAGAACACACAGAATCTCTACCCATCCTTCCCCTCACCATTATCCAACTCTGAGTTTTTAAAAATTATACTCTATACCCATTGTATCAGTCAGAGTTCAATCAGAAAAAGAGACCCCTCCAGGTTTCCAAATAGGAAATGTTTTAATATAAGGAATTAGACACTTACACAGTCACTGGAAAGACATGAGGAGCAAAGATCAGGGTAGCAGTTGATCTTCATGAAATCAATAAGTGACCAGAGCAAGGAGGTGACTGCCAACAACCTCTGCCGCCCACACAGCTCAAAGCAAGGGACTCCCAGATGCAGGGAAGATACTTTCTCAGCTCCCTACAACATCAAAGCAGATGGCTCACAGTAACTCACCAGAAAGCTCTGCAAACCTCACCTTTGCCCCCATTCCCATCTGCCCACAATTGCTGTCAGAGAATAATGACTTCTGCTCTGCCCTTCAACTTTCACAGGAGGTCACAGAATCTCACCCAGAACCATCCTGGAAAGGAATTCTGGGAAATATAACCTCAGACGTCACTGCAATGATGATGTAGTGATGAAGATGATGTCGAAGGAGGTGGAAAAGATGCTGAGTTTAACTGTGTGCAGATAATCTGGCACATCCATTGAAAATGAGGGTCTGGTGATTTTTTAATCTTCGATGTGTGGTTTGTAGATTTGAAGTTTGTTATTGATTCTGTATTGAGTATACTCCCTTTCACAGGCTTACGCTGAGTGTTTGCAGCGTAACAGATTGCCAGCTGATTATTCCCTCCTTCCCTGAACATGTGCTGGGCTCCTACTAGGTAGCAAGTGCTGGGGTTGGACTAGTGAATGAGACAGACGAGATCCCTGCCCTCACAGGCTTGCGCTCTGACCAAAGAGTGTAAGACAGGAAGAAAGGGAACGAAATGAACAGGCTAATTTCTTTTTTTTCTATTTTTAATGGCTTTATTGGGGTGTATTTTACATGTCATAAAATTCACCCATTTTAAATCTACAGTTCAAAGACTTTCAGTAAATTTACTGAGGGGTACAACAATCACTGTAGATCAGTCTTAGAACCATTCATCCCCCTAGTAAGATCCTTTGTACCCATTTACAATTAACCCCATTTTCCGCCCCCGGCCTCAGGGCTCCAGTAGTCTATGTTCTGTCTCTATAAATTGGCCTTTTCTGAACATTTCACAGAAATAGAGTCATTCCACTATTTCAATTTAAGATAAACATTTAAATGGATCTATTTAAATGGACTATTTAAATGGATCAGAGGTATATGACGGCGCTACTGGGGTGGGAGAAGGCCTCACCCTATTTGGGATGATGGGATGAAACCTTCCCAAGAAAGGCCAGCTTCTGAGCTGAGATGGGCCTTTTCAGATATATGAGGCATATGTTGTCAATAGCATGAGGTCATTCGATACAAAATACACTAAAATACACCAGCACATTGAAATGGTGGCTTGGATGTGAGGGTTACACTCCTTCTCACCAATGATCACCTTATGGCAACAGTCATGCCCAAGGAAGGCATGCTCTGGAATCCTGTGGGCTTCTGGAAGAGAACAGTCTTGTGAAGAGAACTCAGAAGAGGTTGGGACACTTGGAAGAAAGAGATAAAGGGCTCTGTTTTCTCTCTAAAGAACATGGTCTTCAGGCTCCATCTGCAAACAAAGCCCAGTGCCCTACTGGAATAGTCAGACACAAAAAGAGATGGAACCAAACCCCATGGGATTACCTACTTCAACTCTTCTCCTACCCCAGAAGCTAAGTCAGAGTACAGCAAACTTTTGGCCCTGAGAGCAGTATGGGGAGACAAGGGTTAAGACTCTGGGATCAGGTAGTTTTCCAAATCCCAGCTCCTTCAATTCCTGGCTATGTGATCTGAATTGCCATTTCCTCATCAGCAAAATGGGAATAAAAGTTTTCATCTTATAGGACTGTTCTGAGGATTAAATGTGATAATATACGGAAGCAATCAGTCTAATGCCTAATGTGTCACAAGCCCTCAATAAGTGACACTGTTTGTTACTTTGAAGGGAGGAGCAGCAGGCTCAAGAACCAGGTAGGTAAAAGGGAACACAATGTTATACTCTATTTGGTAGATCAATTTTAACTAGTCCAATGGCCACATTTATGTACAAAGGATATTAGGGCTGCTCCCAGGCATAATTAAGTAAAATGACGTGTCTCTCAGAGGCAGCCAGGGACAGGGGAGACTGGACCAATTCTACAAATGCAGGAGCTCAGAGTACAAGGTGCCCATGAGATTGAGACCCCCCACCCCACCGTGGAAATGTACTCAAATCTGCGGAGTCTCGGATGTCTACCGAGATGGAATGGGGGCTAGAGCCAATCTCACCTTAAAGGGTAAGAGACCCAACAGACATGAGAATTAGGACAATATGACAGATGAGAAAACTAACTATTAAAATCCAGGCAGCTAAGGAGCTTGAAGGTTCAAGCAGCTGTGGGCCTTGAAAACTAAAAACACGGATCGGAGGAGGGGGCAAAAACTAGATGGTCCCATGACCTGGGGACTCTCCACCATCTCTCCAAATACCTTCTAGGATTGTCCTTAGCTAGTAAAACCCATTAACGGGATAAAAACAGCACCTGCAGTGCGTGTGTGGTTCATCGCTTGCATAGTCTCATCTCAGAATTCAGCTCAGTAAATAATTCAGATGAAACAGAAGGAAATATCTATCCCTTAGCCCCAGGGCTTTCAAAAGGTGATATTAATGAGTATTGACTAAAGAAAAGACAGCAATCAACTATCTTTCTCTGCCTTCTTTCAAGGGGGCTGTTTTTATGTCTTTTCAAAATCTGGAGCAAAGACTTTTGAAGAGGACTGCCACGTCCAATTCATCCAGCTGAGCCCAGCCCCACATGAAGACAGCACTAGCCTTCTCTGAGAAGGGAGGTCACTGGAAGACGCTCCACAATTAATAGACACAGAAGAGCGTGTTATCACTTTCAAGAGCAAAACCTCAGTAATCATCAGAACTGGGCTTAAATCCTGGCTCTGCCACTCAAGCAAGTGGTTTAGTCTCTCTGAGCCTCAGTTTCTTTCTCTGTAAGAAAATAGGACAAATAACAGTTCCTGCCTCATAGGGCTGTTACAAGAGTTAAAAGAGATAATTCACATAAAGCACATCGTTGAATACTCTCACCTTGTTAGTGCAATAAAAATTGTCTCTTCTTATTAGTATCCATATATTCAAACATGAGTGGTCGCCATGCACACTGTGCTGGGAGCTGGGGCTTGGGCATAGCTGGCGTGATGGGACAGACGTGGGTCTGGGAGAATGAACCCCTGAGTTCAGTTCTGGCTCTGCCCTTGATAGTTGGTTAGACTTAGTCAAGTCCCCTAACCTTCCCCAGCTTCCGTTTCCTCACCTGGAACAATGGCACTGATAGGATATAGCCCCGGTATTGTTATGAGGAACAAACAAAACAATGTTTTTTGAAAAGCACTTTGAAAGTACAATAGTGAGATATTATTAAGATTTGTGAATTATTTGGGCATTTTGCTTCTCTTCCTTGCCTCATTTGATCCACTCCTTTTGGGCCTATTTTTTTTTTCTTTGTGGTACCAACCGAGAGTAAGTGGAGGGAAGGACAAGTTGCACACACCTCAGTCCCTTTTATCAGGGATCGTTAATCCCATCATATTTTCCTTCTTCTGTTTGTTGGTTGGTTGGAGGTCTTTTGAGACAGAGCCTTGCTTTGTCACCCAGGCTGGAGTGCAGTGGCATGATCACAGCTCACTGTAGCCTCGAACTCTTGGTCTCAAGGGATCCTCACTCTCGCCCCCCCACCCCCCGCTTTAGCCTCCCATGTAGCTGGGACTACAGGCATGCACCACCATACATGGATAATTTTTTAAAAATATTTTTTGTACAGACGGGGTCTCACTCTGTTGCCCAGGCTCCTGTAATATTTTTGATGAGAGAAAATGTTGACAATGTGACTGATTCATAGCACAGATCCTAGAGAGGTGGTATATGTCCATTTTCCAGGATAAATTTAGGTTAGTATGAAGAAATCAGGTTTTGAAATCAGATATGTTTCAACTTTTAAAAAATCCTTATTCCACTCCCTTTATATTTGTGTGACCATGGGTGAATTATTTAATTTCTCTGAGCCTCAATTTCCTCATCGAAAATAGGCCTAGAAAATATATCTAATGTGTAGAGTTATTAGGTTTAAATATAAAATAGGTAAAATACAGTGCCTATACATATTGCATGTTCAATAAGCAGTAGTGATTCTAAATTGAAATATTTACTTCTTTCAAATCCTAACTATAGTAATGATTTTTTAGCACTACCAAGGTCTTTTTATGAAATACAGTAAAGTCCTAGCAGTAGATTCAAATGACACTTCTTCATTCTCCTCCCCTTCCCTTCAGACCCAGGCTTCTTGCCTCAGACATTACTTTATAATTCACCAAATCATTAGATCACACATAGTTCTGGGTGGCATCTCCTGAGCTTCTTGCTTTCAAACTAGCAGCTTTGACCTTCATAGAGACAAGAATCTATAGAATCAATCCCTGTCCAGAATCGATGTTCTATCAATAGAAGGATGATAAGTGCCACCTTGTGCAAGCAAGCACTCTGTGAGACCCCAGGGATAGAAAATCATGGAATATACTGTCCCTGACCCTCCAGGAGACAGACCCATCCAATCCACAGTGCCAGTGCTGTGGGGCTAGGGCTGTGACAATACAGTGCCCACAGCTCTGTGCTAAACGGCCAGAGAAGACGACCCTTAGGCAGGGCCTTGGAGGATGGGTAAGAGTTTGACAGGTGGTTGAGGGAGGGAAAAGACTCCAGGCAGAGAAACCGTACAAGCAAAGGCACAGAGACTTAGGAATGGGGAGAAGTTTGGTTTGGCTGGAACATGATAGGTTGAGAAAGTGGCAGGAGAGGAGATTGGAGAAACAGCACAGGAAAAGGTGCTCAAGATCTGAACTAGAGCAGCAGCGGTGCTGAGGAGGAAGGAAAAGATCTAAAAGACATTTCTGAGGCTGGATTATCAGTTCTTAGCAACCAAAAGACATTAATAAAGGAACGAAGAGGAGCATCTAAGATGACTCTCGGGTGTGTGACCTGGAGGTGTGTGGAGTGGGTGATGGCAGCTCTATTGGCCGAGATGGGGTCCTAGGAGGAAGAAAAGGCGGCAGTGTACATTTGAGCTCCATCTGGTATGTGTTGAATTTGAGATGCACATGGGGACCTTCCAGGCCAGGTGAGTTCCAGAAAAAGCCATGTCCAAAGTATAACTCTGTCAGATCCTTGGGGAATGTGCTGACTAAATTGTACATCCTTCTCCCTGATAAGTGGCTCCATACAGTTAGCCAATTAGACCTGCAGAAGTATCTGGACTGCATATAAGGCTTGAGCAGTCATCCTCATTAATGCATTCCCTGAAGTCATGGTGCAGAAAAGGCACTTCTTTGCCCGGTGCTCCCAGAGGAGGAAGGGGCTTGTGGTAGGAGCTCAGTGAGTTACAGCTGCTGGACTGATTCCCTCAACACAGCTGTCCCCTTTCCTTCCTCATCTTTCCTGCAGCGTTCACATCTTTCTTCCTTTCATCTCCTCCTGTTTCTCCTCTGCAGCTCCTGGTGCATGCTTGATGAGTCCTGGCTTAGCGAATAGGCTAAAGCCTTCACTTAGAGAACAAGCCCTAGCTTTTATCTTCCTCTGTGGGTTTGGGTTTGCTAGAATCAAAGTAACATTAGCACGATTTGTTTGGATTAGCATGAAGACTTCTAATCCGCTCCTTTGCAATATTCCATATTTTAATAACTTTAATAATTACCATTTCCTTTTTCTAATTAAGAGCTTAGAGACAGAGACCTTGGAGAGGGACCAAAACAGTGGCATTTGGTATTGTGGCAAATGGGAAGAAACGTTTGCATAGTAGAATCAATATTGGGAGCTGGCTATGAAGCACTTGGATTTCAATTCTGTGAGCATGTATTGTGCCCATGCTGTGAACAAGACCTTGAATGCTGGAGATTATAGCTCTGCAGGAGATTCCTCCATCCTACTCAGGATTCAGCTGGGATGCCCCAGGTTGTATTCTCACAATAGCATAAATTCTATAACAACAAAATAGAGTTTAGGGCAAAGTCCAGGCCACCTTGACTCTATCTCGCTGCTCCAACTTCAGGGAGAGGCACTGGTGGCTGAGCAGAAGTTCCCACTGGGGAATGGCCTTCAAACCACAAACTCCAGGAGCAACTATGCATATTAGAACATGCCCTCCCCATGGGGAGCTAACCTAAAGGCTCAGCCAATCCCTCAGGACCCTCATTTTAACCTTTTTCCATTGTCCAGCACTGCACGGGTGTGGAGTAGAGACTGCAACACAGACAAGCACTGTGCTCTGGGCATGGGGTGAGCCCGGAGCCTCCAGAGGGCAAAATATTGCCCGTGCTGGCAAAGCTGCCAGGCTGGAGCTCAGAGGGGGGAAGTGAATCTTCTCCTCCTCCTTCAACCAGCCCAGACAGAGCCCCTACACAGTCTTTCTGTCTGAAGCCCTGCTTGGGAATGAGCTGATCTGGGATGGGTTCTGGGGTCTTCCACTTCTGGGACCCAGAATCACCATCCTCTTCCCTCTTGGGGCCTGTCTTCAAGAGCTAAAAAGCTTCTATGTTGAACTCTTGCATGAAGGATTGTGTTATCTCTTTTCCTTCAATCATCTGCTACTCTTTTAATGAAATCTGTCTTTAGTGAGCCCAAGGGCCTTTGCCTCTCCAAGGGGAGACCTTCCAAAGGATTCCACTTATATCCCTCTAAGGAATGCCAGGCTTAAGGAGTCAGAGGTGGCTTTCAGCATTTTGTCACTGACAAAGAGAGAAGAAATGCCCATATTTATTCTCAAGTGGGCCACCCTTCTCGTAGGGACTCTAAACCCCAGAAGTAAATTTGACACCACCTCTGCCTCTGAGGAATCAAATGTGAACACTAACACTCTCATAAGGCAGAATAGGCTAAGTGTTAAATATAGGCACAAAAAAACCTTCATTACTTCTGACTTGGTGAGTTGCGGAGAGTTTCACAGAGGAGGTATTCAATCAGGGACTTTGAGTATAAGAAGGATTTAATAGATGGCTATTGAGGGAGATGGCATTCCAGGACAGCGACAGAACAAGCCAGCCAGGGGAGCTGGAACATGCAAGGTCTCTGTAGACAATAATGAGGCACTTGGTATTGATGAAAAGCAGGGTACACTCAGGGCTGGATAGGACATGCAGCTGAAAATGCCACCCAACCACACGGCTTTGAGTGCTATGGTAAAGAGATGGGTCTTTATGCTGCACGAGCTGGAAAAGCACCTCAGCAGGTTTCTGAACAGAGGAATAGTCCAATCCTCCCTCTGAT